>JBBMOC010000150.1:0-285841 GCA_037975185.1 Centropyge bicolor
AATAAAGTTTCGTCTTATCTTAAACTAATTGTTTAATGCATTAATATTGTTGTGTGAATCTGCTTTCTTTCTAGATTTGATAATGAAGTTAACATTATTTACTTTATTAAGCCTTTTCCTCCAGAGGTTGTAATATGATCATCAAAACTAGGTTAGTCACTGAGAGGAGAAAGCAGGGCTCTGTCTGACACGCTGAGTCCAAGGAGGAAACATGAAGCCGTTACTGCAGTTTGAGGGTGTTTATTTTAACCCCCTTGATAAAAACATACATTTGGACATTTATGCCATGATGGACTTGAAGGACTAAACTCTGATGGGAAATAGTTTTAGCTGTCAACAGAAATATGGGCACCCTACCTCTCCCTCTCTCCAGGTGACATCTGTTAGGCAATCATTTAGCCACAGTGACACACCCACAGACACACAGCTCTGCCCACACACACACATGCAAACACACCCACTACCCCTAGTGACCAGTGAGAAAACATATCCCTGCCTCTACATCCCCACCCCTAATTATTATGACATAATAATTTTCAATGTCCTTGAATGAGCAAGTTCTTCGCATGTCTTCAAGTGTCTCTAGACCAGAGGTTCCAGAACTTTCGGAGCCTAGATAGTGTGGTCTATGCCACAAGTAGTATATTCAAGTCATGTCAAAACAAGTCATGTCAACAAGTAGTCCCATCAGGTGTCCTCAGCTTCCAGAAGCAGATGAATCTCAGTGACAGGCCTGTCCAGACAGCCTGTCCCAATCTTGAGCTTGACTTGTCGAACAAGTCCCTTTTTATCTTGAACAACTTTGACAACTCTCCCCATAATCCAAGAGTTGCAGGTTGCAGAGTCATACACAACAAGCACAATATTTCCTGGAATTAAGTTGCATTTGATCCTTGGCACTCCTGAAGCTGTGGTAGGAATTCCTTTGTCCATCATTTCCAAAACAAGTTGGATATACTGTATTCGTTTCCATCTACATACAGCACACAAGTCGTCCTTTTGGAAAACACCAGGTGGAAAAGATGGCTGACCCTTGAGGAGGACCAGATGGTTGGGAGTCAGAGTCTCTAGGTCGTTAAGCTCTGTGGAGGCCTTTGTTATTGGTCTGCTATTGAGAATAACTTCAATCTCACACAGCACAGTGTGGAGGTTGTCTTCATCCAGAGTTTGTACTCTTAAAGTAGAGTTGAGTACTTTCCTGATTGAGCAAATTAGTCTCTTCCAGACTCCCCCATGATGGGAACCATTTGGAGGGTTAAACCTCCACTTCATTCATTTTTATAGGAATTCATCATGAATCTGAGCCTGATTCCACTATTCCAAAGATCATATCAGTGCACAAAGTTGGTTCCATTGTCTGAGTAGAGTTCTTTGACTTGGCCTTGTCTTGCTATGAAGCAACGTAGGGTGTTGATGAAGGAATCAGTATTCACTGATGCAGCTGCTTCGATATGCAGAGCTCTTAGAGCTAAACAGGTGAATATATCACTCCATATCTTTTCACTTTAGATCTTCCACGTTTCACTTCAAATGGAACAAAGCAGTCAATTTCCACTGAGGTGAATCGTGGTTCATCCGGAGAAATCCTGTTAAGTGGTAAATCTGCCATCTGTAGGCTGGCTGGCACTGCCAGATCCCGTTGGCAAACAACAGATTTTCTTATATCCACACTGGTCCCAGAAATCCAGTATTTCTGGCATCTTGCCAACAAGTGTGTTATTCCACCGTGGTCAACTTCTTTGTGTACTTAGAATGAGGTCAGAAATATGTAGATCTTTGGTCAATATGATTGGATGCTTTGACTCTTCAGGCATTGCTGACCTTCTTAGCCTCCCACCGACTGTCAAGATGCCATTATCAAGTACTGGGTTTAGTTTGTATATGTGGTTTGTCCGTTTCACGTTCTGATTCTTTAGGAGACTGGACTCCCCTTTGAATCTTTTCCTTTGGCAAGATTCAATCATCTCAATCTCTGCCTCTCTTAACTCCTCCACAGTGAGAGAAGTCTTTGACCTTGTCTTTGTCCTTCGCACACTTTTGCAGAGCCAAATTTGCACAGCTTGGTGATGAAGTTGCCCCAAAGAGATGGACACACATTCTGTACTCCTCCATAGGGTGAGAGAAATCCCCACTAGGCCACCTAGGCAAAAAACCTAGGCAGGTTACAGTCTTCAGCTGGCACACACACCTGGTGCTACATGGCCTCAATATCTGCTATCAAAACGATGGGTTCTTTCCTGAATCTGGTTATGACTCCGACCAATAAGCTGGTAAGATCAGGTCCTTGCAGTAACTGTGTATTTAGTGATGTACCTTGGAATGATGCAACACAATCAAACACCACTCTGAGCTTCTTCTATTGTGGATGGTATACACCATGATGTGGAATATACCAGATTCTGCCAGGGTTACATGTCAGATGTTGAGCAAGGAAACAATGTTGTGCATAAAAGCCGTGTAATCTCTATGAAACAAGGAATCTTTTTGGAATCTTCATTTCAAACTCAAGGTGCGTTGCGATGCGGTTACCAGTGATACTGGATTGTTCCAAGTCTGCCTCACCAAATACTGGTCCATTAACAGTCCATCCCAACATAGTCTGAACAACGTATGGCCCTCCATCTTTACTTGGAATCACCTTTACAGGTTCTAGAGCTCTAGGTGCATTTAAGTCTATCAAAAGCTCAATATTTGCATTGATTTCAGGTAGGTGTACTCCATGCAAATATGGCCATCTGTCCAGATCCTGCTCCTGTGGTATGTTGCTCCTGCACACAGGCATTTTCTTCTGTGTAAAGACATCTGGCAAGTCACAGTAGAGATCACTTTCCAGACCAGGTACCTCCAGATCTGATACAACGCAACATCCCACAAGCTTTTCTTGGCCCATAGTTCGTAAGACAATTTTAGTTCCTCTTCCTGAAGCATTCAGCTTGTTAATCAGACTTGACGTACAAAAGGAGCCAGAACTGCCTTGGTCCAGAAAGGCATACGCTTCCACAATTTTGCGACCTTTTTTTAGACTTGACCTTGACTGGCGTCATGGAGAGCTAACAGTCATGGTCACCAGCCCCAGTGACACCACTACTTTGCACTGCTACCACAGAGCTACCCACTGCTGTGTTTGTGTCGGCCATTGCTGCTCAATCTTTCTCTTGCTCCTTGTTCTTTGAATGAATGTGAAGCATCCTAGGCTGTTTAGCTCCACATATCTTACATGACAATCGCTTCCTGCTGCCCTGGCTTATGTGCCCCATGTACAGACACCCAAAGCAGACCCCATGTTCTTTCAAAAATGTGATTTTGCCATTATGTGTCCTCTTTCCCAGTAGAGCGCACAGCTCCAATGCATGTTCACCCTTGCTGTGTAGGCAGGCCAACTTGTCCAATGGGACTCTTTCCTTTTTCACATGGGTCTTTCCATCAACTGCTGCTACTGTAGTTGCAAAACTTCCTTCCGTCTTTGCTGCCATTTTTAATTTTCATTATCTTTGGAGTGTCCTGTAAATTGCCAAATACAGGGTCTGTTGCAATTTTTACATGGCGTTCAATGAAACTCAATATCAGGTAAAGTAGCTCTTTAATGACGGGTCTCCATTTGTCTCTCAGCTTATATGGTAACTTCTTGATCACTGTCATGCACTGTCAGCATGTTTGCAGGCATGTCAAGCTTTCAATATTTCCAAACTTAAGAAATAATGTTTCATTTTCACAGTGATAAAGTTTGCTGTTGGCATTCATAATCCTTACTGGATGAAAGATAATTTCTTTGTTGACTCTCTGACCTTTCACTCTGCAACACTGTCCTTATTTTCCACCCAAGAACAACCTGAATCTAAAGGCACACCTTGTTTTGGGCACCTGTTGTATGGACATACTTAGGATTTTGACATGAATTGAACATGCAAAGACAGACTGTTATTTGACAAGGCTGGTCTGTGGACTGAGCCCAAACGCACGACACTGAGGCAGGAAGTTTAATAATAAAGTCTTTAATGAAAAGTAGTACAACAAAATCACTCTCATGAGGAAAAATACTAATACAAACGATGAAACAAAGTAGCAACTGAAAATCACTCTTGCGAGGTAACTTAACAAGGCAGCAAAGACTAAACCAAAGTACTAACAAAAAATTACTCCTAAGAGGCAAAATGGCAAAATGGCAGAAACAAGTCAAAGTAACAAAATAACCTGAATCTTGGCAAAGGCAAGATCTTGACATGAGACGGCACAGTTGACTGTTCGGACGGGACAAGACAGACTGGCACAGGACAAAGGGAGACGCAGACATTATATACACAAGGTAATGGGGAACAGCTGGAAACAATCAGGGCGGGGTAGACAATCACACTGGCGAGAAACACACAGGGAGGGGCAAGTTACCTGAAACGAGAGGGAAAGTTAGATTTCAAAATACAACAGGAAGTAACGAAAACATAACATGAACACACGCCATGACTGACTCTAACTTTACGCAGTTTTCTTGACGTGACATTATTGTCATATTCTTGCTTGTTATATTTATCAATAATAATTTCATGTAAACATCTGCTATATATCATGCAAAATGATGACAGGCTACTTTAAAGCCTGTTAAATGGCATAAGACTGCGTGTGTGTGTGTGTGTGTGTGTGTGTGTGTGTGTGTGTGTGTGTGTTTGTGTGTGTTCCTCAACATAAAAACCCTTGGATACAAAGGCTAAACAAAGCTCATGAAAATCTGGGTTTCTGAGGTATTATAGGCCTAAATTATGCATTTCTGAGATTCTGATCAAATTGATTGATTTGAATTGTATCTTTGCAGTGGCCTATGGTTGATTACTATCCATTACACCTGACTATAGCACTGGTCATCCACTGGTCACCTGCCAAAGCCTCCTCCTCCTCCTCCTCCTCCCCCTCCTCGGCCAGAGTGTCCACCCTCTCTGGAGGTTATTACGCTCTTCATGCTGATTAGGTCTGAATGAAAAGGGGCCTTTGTTCAGCTCCAGTTCCCACGACCCGGCATTCGCCTGGCAGTCGCGTGGCTCTAAAACAGGGGCCCTCGCTTTAAGGGACCCAAAGGTGGGGGGACATCTGGTCAATCTGACATCTGCTCGCTAACAGTTAACAGCAGATGTCTGACATTTGAAAACACAGAGCGTGATCAAAGCAGACTCAACACGCCACAAGAGCGCTGCTCTTGGAAAACAGGTCCTCCAATATTCCTCAGAAAAAAGAGATTTGGGTGGGTGTGTCAGTCTGCAGCCAGCTGCTATCAAACAGAAGCAGTGTTAAGATTATGAGGGGCTGCTAAGGAATCAGAATTGAGACAACATTAATAGTTGATACAAATGATTTCAGAATAAGTGACTCATCTTCCATATCTGTACTCTATATGGGCAGATATGTCCTCAAGTGATTTGTCAGTCTATTGCCTTCCTGTGAGCTTTGAGAAACAGGTTTGGGCCTTTTTACAGGTAGTGTAATGAATAGGCTCCCTGGTGTAAAGCAAGGTAACTGCACACTCTTGTTCATCCATGGGAGAAGAGGAAACTGCTGGTTTTGTTGGGTGGAGAGTGCAGTGGGGTGTGGGTGGAGGGGCTGGTGCATGGTTTCAGGCTGGACATCTGTTGCTTGTGAGTATTTTTTTTTTCTTTCTAGGCCGGGTCTCTCTGTTATTGAATGGAGCCAGTGACCTGTCAGTCTTGACTGATGGGACCCCGTGTGTGGGAAAATCCCGCAGCCAAAGAGATGGCGCATTCACATGCTAATTGCGCCAGATAAATAAGAGGGCAGTGGCGCGCCGAGGGCCCTAGAGACGCTCTGAGATCCAGAGAGGAGAGAAGGCACCCGAGAGGAAACATGACTGCTTCATCCATGGCGCACAACGTGGGCAAACATGCCAGTGCCAAAGAGGAGAGAAAGGTATTTTACGCACGGATGTACCCCAGATCATTTTTACGCACGCACTTTGATCCTTCATGGTGCCGAATCATCCTGGCTCCCTTAACCTGAGTTATAATATTTTTTTTATACCTCTGCAGCTGAGGAAACCGCTCATTGAAAGGAAACGGCGAGAGAGGATAAACAACTGTTTGGATCAGCTGAAGGAAACCGTGATCGGAGCCTTCAGGCTGGATGTGAGTATTTTTTTCCCCACACGTGTCACGTCTCCTCTGCGAGTAAACAATGAAGGCTGAGTTAACCTCGGGGCTGATCGTCTATCTCTCTACAGCAATCCAAGCTGGAAAAGGCTGATATTCTAGAGATGACAGTGAAACACCTGCAAAACATCCAGAGCAATAAACTCAACGGTAAGAAACATGGATCTGTGTGTCTGATGCATGTGGTTTAATGCATGGCTTTGATTGCTTAGGAATATAGTTTTTATTCCCCTATACTGCTGAATGTTATCTCTTGGGTCGACACAAACTGAATATATGCCTTGAAACAGCTTGAGATCCCTTGAGCTCTTTGAGAGCATCATCAGCTCGTGTTGCTCATCTTGTGTCGCTCTGATGCTGTATTCAGCACTAAAGTTGTAATCTGGTATTACTGTTTATAATAGTTTAATGAAATCGTGCTGCTCAGCTGTAACACATTTAGTATTACTGAGCAACTTCTTGATCATCACTTGAAGCCGTTTTTCCAGATGCATTTTTTGCTATCACCACTAGGGGGTGCTACGACCTCACACCTCCCTCCTTTTCTCCTTGCAGACCCCACATTAGGCCTCGAGGCCCAGCAGAAATACAGCACAGGATACATCCAGTGCATGCACGAGGTCCACAACATGCTCCTTACCTGCGACTGGATGGACAAAACTCTGGGCTCCCGTCTGCTCAACCACCTCCTCAAGTCCCTGCCCAGGTCCACCGATGAGCGCCCTCTCCAGCCAACACCCAGGCATGATGTCCCTCCTCCTGCCAGCCAAGGCCAGGGGCTCCCTGGAACACCCCTCAGAGGAGACCCCCTGGCTGGGAGGCAGCTCCAGAGAGAAGGGCCCTGCCATGTGGCTGGGCACCGAGAGAGACCTGCGCTCCACAGCTCCCACCTGGGGATGCTGGAGATGTGGAGGCCCTGGTGAACAGGTGGACCAATGATCTTGGTTGTCCATTTTGTTAGACCATCCTCTGTTATGTATCTTATAGATATGCTGCTCAGAAGACAAACGTGGGGCAGTTTTGTTCCAGTGATTATTATTGTAGGTGTGCTATAATGATTCTATACAGACCTTTTCTCAGTACTTCCCTTCAGAAGTCGACTTCTTGTAGCCTGCATTATAGAAGGCTCTTATTAATCTTTCATGTATTTATTGTATTAACAGCTTTATTTATTTGATATTATAAGGCACGATTTTGCTTTGTAGACCATTTGCTTGGCATTGCATAGATTTTTATGTCTTCCTCTTTTGCTGTATAATTAACCCAAACATTAATAATAATAAAACTTATTGTACACTCTTGAGATTTCATTCAGCTTTATGAACAATCTTGTTCATGTGCAACTGCTCTTGTGTTTTGACATGTACGCTATATTTGCTGGTCCCTGACATGTGACAAAAGGAGGCCCAAACAGTTTACTTATCGGGTTATTTACTGATTATTATCATGCAATAGGGAAATATAACTAGCAAATGAGGCCTGTTTGCTGCTATAAAAGTCATTGTCAAAAGTCATTAAAGAATGACAGACCTGTACTTGTAAAAAAAAAAAAAAAAAAACGAACTGCATTAATTAATATTTTTATGTGACTATCAAGCTATCAAGCTATATAATGACTGTGAAATAGGTCACCCACAGGGAGAAATTTTAGGACCCAATTCTGCAGCATCTATTTGAGCCACATTGTTGTAATGGCTGCAGCTGCAACAGTTCAGTCTCACCACATTTCCAGCAGGAGCAGGTGGGTGTTTTCAGTAAACAAACTCAGATAAATACACCACCTGCCCTGCTACAAATGCCAGAAAGACAAAGTCTAGTGAAGTGAACAGAGCTAAAAGGCCTTTTTTTTAAGAGCACAGATTTTGACTTGCCATAACAGGTGAAATCACAGGTCACAATGATATCTGCCACAAAAACATGAATTCTGTTTTATTCAAGTGTCCCAGTAAACTGTGACACTGAGGCACCATTCACAGTAGCAGGACCCTTAAACCTATGTGTTTCCTCCTGTGACGTCAGAATGTCTTCTATGAAAAAGAGCTAGATGTTAGTTAGATGTTGATAACATGTCAGGGGTTTTTCTGCCCCCTGGTGATGAAAATTGGAGATTTGGTTAAAAGGGTCAGTTAATCCAAATCATAATGCAATATGTTTTCTGACTCACCTGTAGAAGCATCTATAGTTTAAATCTTATGCTATGAAGACTTTACATACTCAGGCAACACAAATGAGGTGAATGGAGTTTCATATTGCTCAAAACTGTTGACGAAGTGGACATGTAAGTAAAAGCACAAGTGTAAACAATGGTTGAATTTCACACCGTTATGGCTCACTGGGGCACTTGAATAGAACAGAGCCATCATTCATGTCATTTCTAACACCTGTGCTTTTCTGGCTATGACAATTTCTATGTGGACTATTTCTTTGATAGAAGATACTCCATTGAAAACCCTTCACAGCGAGGTCTGTGGATCTGGAAATTGTTGCTGGACACAAATGCTGCAAAATTTCATCTTTTGATATCCCACATGAAATTCCCTTCACCTCCATTGTTTTTGGGGTGGTCAGAGACTGGGTATCTCAAAACATGGGTCCTCAAATTATCTGTATTGCTTGATGCCAGCAAGGTAAATAAGAAATTGTTACGATTTGGTGGAACTGACCTTTTAATCCCATGGTCTACCAACACATGCTACATATTTGCATTGACGTACTAACCATTGATAAATGAATTACAAGTATAAACCTTGAAAAAATAATGTGTTTTGTGACTGAGGGATCAAGACACCAACTTCAAGGTAGAGCTCAGTGAATAATTAGTTCAAGGTGTCTATGGCAGGGACTGGATTGTGCATTTTCTATTGACCCTGGCACTCTGCTTTACCACTTTCATTTGACCTCTGGTAGATTATCAACATTAAAAATAAGTTGGATAATCTTGAAAGGGACCCAGTGAGGTTTGAAACAGGGATTTGGGATCACTTTATGTCATCACAGTCAACTCCATCTGGAGGCACACAACCTTCAAGGTCAAAGAGAGTGTTCTGCTACATTTGGCTTTTCATAAAGATGTTATTCATCTTTGGTTTTTGGGAAGTAGAAACGTGCATATGGCCCATTCTCCCGCTATTATTGCCGTTATGATTGGCCGCCACATGGAGCCAGGCGGTGGGTCTGAAGAGGGGGGAAGGGGGGGTCTGGTCCCTCAGTGGAGCTCTGCAACAAAAGCGAACAGAGACAGCTGCTCCCTCCACAGTCTACACCATTAAAGACCTGGAACAGGGACCCGGTGGTGGCGAGGTGCCAAAACCCCTCCAGTTGAAAGGCCTGAGACTCTTCCTTCATTTGGGGCACTAGACTTTAGTGCTGTCTTCGGAAATGGTGCGCAATTGTGCCAATGCCGTGTGTAAAAGAGCACCTGTAAACACATCCCTGCATTTACCTGGAAGGTGGCACAGAGGCCTGCATGGGTCCTTTTCTTCCAGTAGACAGAACTGCTCTATTGTGAGGGTGATTTGCATAATAATGGAATGTACAAAGGCAGTAATAACGAGGGCAGAGGCTGTGCGCTCTTATTAGACATAAACAAATAGACATTGTGCGCAAAGAACCAAACCCATGCAAACAGACAGATAGATAGACTTTATCCATCCCAATGTGGGAAATTGTTAGCTACAAGTTGACACAATAAATATCAAATTAAAACAATGGGACATAAATTATTACATATATTGTAAAATACAACATTGTGCATTTTGCAAGTAGCTATTTTTATGAAAATAAATAAAAAACACTGACTCTATAAATAGTAGAAGTTGTGAAAGTTTAGTGCAAAGTGTGTGTGCAAAGAACATAAAGTGACCAAATGCAAACAGATTAGAAAATGTACATAAGCTAAAACAGTGTGAGTCCTGAGTGTCTGTCAGACTGAGCTGCAGACAGAAAATGCAGAAAAGTCTAATACTGAGAGCGCAAGTTGCAGCATTATTTAATTCTCAACAGTCCAAATGTTGTTGATGAGAGTTCCATCCTTTGCATGATTACACACACGCGCGCGCGGCATTAAAGATAGGATGCTGCAGGGATGGTGCAGATATGTGCCACACAGTATAGAGTCTGTTACAGCAGAGCAGGCAGACTGCAGAGCTGCACACACATCAGAAGTGACCAAACAACGGGGAGAACAAACGAGGCGCAGGCCAACACCTGTCGCTTTCTTTGGAGAAGGGCCCTTAATTCCCCCGGCTGATTCAGTTTGGGCCGAGGGGCCGCCGGCAGCAGCTGCCAACTGAAGGCATCGCGTTACATCCGCCCAACAGCCGAGTGGATCTGCTGAGGCTCGGACAACAAAAGAGCGGCGGAGAGGAGAAGGCGTCGGGCGGAAAACAGACGCAGGGAGTGTTAGTGCTGAGATGCTCTGATGCGTGAAAGTGTTCAGAAAATGGCACAAGGATGAACACACTGTTTGAACAATGTGACCAAAGTATATTTTCTATATATTAAATATATATCACAACGCACGCTTGACTATTATTTGGGATTAATAAAGTATTAAATTGCTACATTAAATTTGAGTTTATATTTAATTTATTACAATATTATCACATAGTTGTATTAAAAATAAAATCCTCTCCTGCCTCTGCATGATGCTGTACAGCTGAATGTACATTTGTTTCGGACCAACATTGTGCAGAAAAAACAGGGCGGTCGGTCCCCAAACACAACAAACAGTCTGATTAAAGCGCACGCGGCTCCTCGGGGCGCAGAGCCGCACTGGACGGAGACAAAGGCGGTGGCCGTTCATTGGCTGCGGCCGTGTGCGCTCTGTCGTCCCCCAGCGCGAGCGGCTCGGCCCCCATTCACATGTTAATGAGCCCCTATAAATACGGACAGCAGCCCCTCAGCAGCAGCCAGCAGCAGGACGGCACAGTTAGCACAGGGCGCCTCGGCTCGCCTGCCAGTTGGTCCAGTGTTTTTTTTCCCCTTTCTTCCTGGTTCCGTTCGCCAGCTGCGCCCTCGCGGAGGAAGCGACGCAGAGGATCCAACATGGCCCCCTCGGCTCGGCCCAGCAACACCGGACTGGACATGGATGAAGATGAGTCTGAGTACGGGATTCAGAAAGCGGACAGAAAGGTACCTGTTTGGACTCACCTAGCTGTGACGCGGGTGACAGTCTGTGATTCATTGAAAGTCAGAGAGATAAACATGGGCTGTGTGTAGAGCTGTAAGTGTGTGTGTCTGTGTGTTCGTGCAGACCAGGAAGCCTCTGGTGGAAAAGAAGAGGCGCGCGCGCATCAACGAGAGTCTGCAGGAGCTGCGCACTCTGCTGGCAGACACTGAGGTGAGTACACCTGCTTCACCTGTCCGCAGCTGTGAGGCAGAGGCACGGCATTTGGTCCTGATGGAGGCTCTCGTGCTGCTTGTTTCCACAGATTCATTCCAAGATGGAGAACGCAGAGGTGCTGGAGATGACGGTGAAAAAGGTGGAGGACATACTGAAGAACAGAACCCAAGGTCTGCACAGCTCTGCTCACATTATACTATAATCTGCCTACTGAGCAGCTCTTGGCATGTTAATCATAACAGTCTGTATGTGACGTATATGAAGGTTTGCATCCTCTTGTATCTTTAGACCCGAGTGATCCTCACTGTACATCTTGAAGACATCTTGGATAAAGTGTCATTATCAGTATTAAAATGCAAGCAAACAGATGTTCATTTTACTCAGCTAGAGTGATCCAAAGTCAGAAACAGTATAAAACTTAAGTGTATTTTAATCACTAAGGAAAAGTTGATATTAATGAGATATCAACATATTGTGATTCAAAATCATTGCTGATAACATATTATTTCCCCAGTTCTACATCTAAGTCGCGTGAACAGTTTGAGGGAGTAGACTCATCCAAGTTTTGGATAAAGGGCCAGAATCAAGTGGTGTTATAGTGTATGAACATATGCTTGAGGTTCAACCTAAAATCTAGAGCAGTGGTTGCCAATGTGTGGGTCAGGACCCTCACAAAACGTCACGAGATGTTTAACGGAAGAGGAAAAAAGAAAAAAAGCCAAACATTTCTGCTTCACAAAGTTATGCATATTTTTTTGTTTTGTCTATTTTTTTAATGTTTTTCCTGAAGAAGCAAAATTACACAGTCACTTAAATAAATTATTCAAATAAAACTTGTCACAACTGGTAGGGATATGGAACGAAAGTAGAGGGATTGCTTCTTTGAGTCAAGTGATCACAAGACAGAAAGGTTGGCAACCACAGACTTACAGGCAATAAAGGTCATTTTATGGTGTTTTATCAAAAGGTTTACTCTGATTCCTCACTGTGTTCTCACCAGGAAATAGTCACGAGAAATGTGAACCACCCAGCTGTTAATGACTTGGCTGAGACCACAAACAGTCAAACTGCAATAATGTGCATTCATTTCATAGTCTCTGTCTCTCCTCCCACAGAAACAGACGCACTCAACCGGGAAGCCAGTGAGAGGTTTGCAGCCGGCTACATCCAGTGCATGCACGAGGTCCACATGTTCGTGTCCAGCTGTCCTGGCATAGATGCGACGGTGGCAGCGGAGCTCCTCAACCATCTGCTGGAGTGTATGCCGCTGAACGAGGACCACCTCCAGGACGTGCTGATGGATCTAATCACTGACACTTCTGGGAGTAACGGCAGCACTTGGCACGGAGGAGGTGAGGCGCTCTGCACGACTCTGGCTTCGCCTGGAGGAAGGAGTCTGTCCAGCAGCTTGTCCTCTGCCCTCTCCCCGGCCCCCTCCACCACGTCCAGCGAGGACCTGTGCTCCGACCTGGACGAGACCGACAGCGAGCACAACCAGAGCTCCACCGAGGGCTTGGAGAGCAGGGAGGCCCTGAGCATGACCTACCCACGGTCTATGTGGAGACCCTGGTAGGGGTCTGGAATTTGGATACATTTGAGATATGTTAAAGCAGGAACTGTGGGCTTTCTTTTGAGATGTGACACTGGGCCTCTTAGTGGAATGGGGAAATTCCACACAAGGACATATAAACTCTTTAAAAATAAGCATTTCTGGGCTCATTCACCCCTGCAGATAACTGGCTACATGCATGGATATTTTTTTCCTGATTCCCCACATTGATCAATCAAATCTGTTGTAGAAGACACAGAGAGACCAGTTTGTCCACTCAAAATGCATTGGAGTCACAGATCACTTTGCGTTTTGTGACGGGACCATGGCTGTGGCTTTATCTTCACCCACACCTGCATGCAGCAAGTTTGCAGCCCTTCTTTGGCATTCTGGGAAATGTAGGACATCACTCAGTGAAGTAGAAGTAGACAGTGCAAGCTGATGGAACATCATTTTTGCCAGGAAGAAAAAGCATCCTGGAGTGCTTTGGATATCACAGAAAAATGTCTAACAAAGTGTTAAAAAGTGGAGTTTTCCTTTTTTCATTAGAGGGGCCCTTGAGAGTAAGGGCCCCTGCAGCTTGGGGCCTCCTGGACGTACCCCCCTTTCTTTTTTTTTTAGCCCTCCGCTCCCTGGCTGAGTCTGTTGTGACTTTTCTTTACACCTGGAGCAAGATAAAACCTTCTCTCTCAACACCCACTTATAACCCAACAAAGGACAGAGGAACAGTTCGAATTCACACTTTTTTTGTGCCAGTAACTCAAATGTGTACATAGATTTGTATGTGGAGAAAAGCTCTTTTAGAAACCGAGACGTTTGGCAATGGCTGATTAATATAAATATTTCTATTGTATTTCAAGACCTGTAGTTTATTGGACCGGTAGCCTCCTTCAGAATGACCACTTTATGTAACAATGTTTAGAAAGGCCAGTAAAGTGTCTGAATTTGATAAATAAAATAATGTAATTGAAAAGCTGTTGCCTGACTTGATTCAATGTATTATTGCAGGAAACACGTTTTAAAACATGGGCAAAAAGGTTTACTTGAATCTGTGAGATAAAAATGCTATCAGGTAATTTAATTTCATAACCATTATCTCAAATGATGCAAGGCTAATTTTTAATAGCAACGAATACACAATTAAATAATGTGGCTTGCAATAAGAGAAACCAATAGGTGAAGATGAGAGTTTGTGTTGTGCATAGTTTACACCCTTCCTCTTCTAATGCTCACAGAACGCCTTGTGTTCAAAGCTCAAAGTGCATTTTCATGAGCAAGACATTCAAAGACATAATGACTCTACAAATTAAGATCATTTCCTTAATATACTCTCTCCCCTTCCTGTTAAAATACCTCCATCCCTTCTCACTATGAGGTGCATGTGCGCCATGAAAACGTCGCACCTCCCCAAGTGTCTCTCTCTCTCTCTCTCTCTGTCTCTCACCTAATATACAATGAGCCTGTTGACAAAGGACTGTTAGATCCTGTCTGGACTGTCTGGAGCTGCCATCAGTCTTACAGAGCAACACGGTCCCTCAGTTCCTGATATCAATTCAAGTGGAGAAAAAAACGGTTTCCACTTGGGAAAATCCTTTAGTACTACTACTTTTCTCACATTTTTCACTACACGCTCTTCACCAATAGGATACTATCGTTTGGGGAAATCATACTGTTGGTTGCATGTTATCAGATGATGCTTCAGTCTTCCACTAATAATGAACAACCACGGGGTGGAGGAGGAGGAGGGGGGCGGGGGCTGGGTGTGAACGTCGGAGGAAACACATTGAAATGGGAGCGGAGGAGACACGGTGATCAAAGCTGCGACCATTTGACAGTGGAGCGTCAAATGGTCGCAGCTACAAAGGACACAAGCAGGCTCAGGTTCTTCAAAGAGACCAGGCAGCACACACACACACACACAGGCTGGATCACCCACACACCTAAAGACCTGGGGATATCAGAGATGCAGCCTTGTTGGAGGCAAATTAAGAGTAAAGAGCAGTGATGGTAAAAGCATTCAGAATCTTCTCCATGAGTAAAGTATCTCTAATTCAGTGTGAAATACTCCAACTACATGCCCTACATATAAAATCCAAAGAAAAAGTAAGTATGAGCCAAAGTAAAACTCATGGCTCCTAAGAGGATTATACCCACCAAATGTGTTTAACAACCTGGCAACCCAAAAGTTGTTCCTATTTTTGATCGAGGATGCCTCAATAAATGATTTAATACATGAACTCTACAAATGTGTTTTATTGTATCCAGCATTTTAATGTTGGGGCTGGTCAAAGTGGAGCTAATTTGACCTACTTTACAATGAGTTTAATTTGTGTTTTGAGTTTAACAGTGCATATTTTTAAAGATATGTTCTCTTTGTAAAAAAATATTAAAGGAATAGTTTGATATTTGGAAATACGCCCTTTTGTTTTCTTGTTGAGTTAGGTGAGAAGATCAATATGTCATATCTGTCCATTACATATGAAATAAGGCTGTAGCAAAAGGAAGCCGCCAGCCAGGCTCTGTCCAAATATATGTATGCCGTATATCTTCCTTGTATATATAATTTAGTTTTCCTTTACGCCAAGTGCATATTTACTTCAACTTGCACATGAAGGTGCTGTTTGTTGCTGTTCCTACTTTAACATTCACAGGACAGCTGCCTTTTACTGGAACAGTTACTTCTTCTGTCAGTCTATTTTTGGTCTTTTGTAGGTTTCAGCCAAACCCTATTTCAAACAGAGAAAATTAAATTACAGTATACAATGTCCATATGCTTACTCCCCACACAGACCAGTCATTGTAATTTTGGACCGCTGTGTAGTCTGAAACCCTATAGTGTGTATGTTTGGCTATATGAAAGGAAGCTGGTGGGTGAATAGGCGTGGATGTTGAGTTTAAGGACCCTCAGCCAAATTGAATTACAGTCACACCCCGTTCTGTCTGGTCAAACTAACACATCACTGAGCTTTAAAAAATCGAAACGTCATGGCAAAACATACCAATCATAGCAGTTTCCTTGCTGGAAATTTATAGTGCTCTTTTAGGATATTATATATTTTGGGACAATATATGTACAAACCAGATATGACTTTGGGAATACTTCCCGCCATCAAACCCCTGCATGTCACTGCAAACTGCTGCGACACACAACAGGCGGCCCACATTACCAGACTTAGTTTTATCTTGGAAAAAAAGGGGGGGTGGGGGGGTCCAAATGCATCAGCTGCGGGTTTGTGACAGTGCATATGAATTCTGAGGTTAAAGGTCAGTGCAGTGCAACAGTTGGTGCGAAAGCGATTCAACGGCGGAGGCGAGCATATGGTGCTGAAACAGATCCCCCGAGGGAACCCTGCCATCCTCGGGTGCTTCTCAACTGTCTTTGACTCTGAGAGAACAATCAGCTCCTATTGGACAGCAGCAACAGCAGCAGCTTTTATGTGATGCATGCAAGACATTTAGGAATGACAGACATAGATGTGTGCGATATGCATGCAAAACATTTAAAGGAAAACTCCACCAATTTTTCTACTACTAAGGGAGTATATCAAGGTCAATGAAAACAGTTGTATAAAGTCTTTGACTCTGGAGATTGAGTACGGGAAAGTAACCGATTTCCAATAAATTTCCCAATTTTATAGAAATGCAATCAGGAGTATCTCCTTATCTAAATCTAAGAAAAAGAAACATGAAAAAGCTGCATGGCTTTCTGGCAGGCTTTGATAAATTTCTGCACAGGAGGGATCCCATCATAATGAACTATATCATGAGCCTTTACTGATCCTCTCATATTTATCAGTGCACGTCAACATTCCTATTCCTGTTCCTGTATAGGTCCATTTTGTTCAATTATTTTTCAAGCAAAAATTACACATTTAACACATTTGATGGCTCCACATTCTCAAATGTAAGACTTTTTGGCTATTTGTCTTGGTCTTTTATTCTTGTAAATTACATCTTTTTGCGGTTTAGACCGTTGGTCAGAGAAAACATCTGAAGACATCACCTTATGTTTTAGGATATTGTGATCATTTTTCAGTGTTTTTTTATGAATCACATGATTAATCAATTAGTTGATAAAACAATCAGCACATGACTATATATAAATAATTATTAGTTTATACACAAATTAGCAACCTATCTGGTATCTGAAACTTCCCATGCAACTGACTGAAAAAATGATTTCATACATGAAGTTGTGATTAAGAGTGCAGGCAAGTCTACAGGGTTATCATATGGTCACCTTTACCATCCAACAATGGAGACAGCCAGCTTTACATGTCAGACATGGCTAGGCAAACTAACTAATGTACTGAAGCCAGCTATAGATGTGCCTTAACGTGCAAAGGGACCAATTAATTATTACTGTTAAGGAGGAGGAGGGTTCAGGATAAAATTAAAAGATACTGATTTATTTTCCAACTCTTCAATTAATTATTCAACAAAGAACGTAATCAAAAAACACACATGGACTGAGATCTCTGAAAGAAAGCAAATATAGGATTAAACATCCTCAAAGTCCATTCAACAGTCTCTTAAATAAAGATAAGGATAAAGATCTACGGTTCTATCAATGTAATAAATGTGCAAACCAGCCTCACCAGTGCTGCCGCCCCGTGAAAAGGTGAAAGACTGACTGAAGGGGTGTGCAGGACTGAAATAGGGAGTGCACAGGTGAATGAAATGAGAGGTAATCAATGGGTGATGAGGACAGGAAGTGAGGTAGAAGGAAGTGAGGTAAAGGAAATGAGGTGAGTGAAAAGTGTGGAGAGACATGAGAAATTAAAAGTCTTTACTACAATTACTATTACTACTACAATTACTGTATTAGTGTTATAATTGTGTCTATTCTTAGATTTTATATTTTATATTCTACTTTATACTTTGTATTCAAAACAGTGCAGTATATGAGGAATGATGGAGATGTCAATTTCCCGGAGGGAACCTCTATCATTGTTATTATTATTATTATTATTATTATTATTATTATTATTTTTATCCCACAGTGGTTTCTTTCTTCTTGCAGCCAACAGTGTACAACCTGAAGATGAGCAGGAAAGTAATTCATCGGAGTCACACAGGTTATATTTCAGGAGTTTTATTACAACATTGTTTCCATGTCTCAAACACATCTTCTTACCTACAAAAATGCACAGAACTGTGCAAGTTTAATATACCACAGACTCATACAGTGGCAATGAAACAAATTTACATGACTGTACACAGCATCACGTGCCAGTACCGTGTGTATGCATTTACAGCTCAGGGTTCTTCCAACAGCCCACCAGTGTGTAATGCATCAAACGGGTTCCCTCTATGAGAAAGATAAGGCTTTAACACTAGTGCAGCATCGGTCTCTGGCGTACTCTCAGCATCCAGAGCAGCTCATTTCCACATTGCAGTTTCCAAATTAATAAACATTCTTGCATTCTTAATGGTTTATACACAGGTGAGCGTTGGAGGTCCCCCGTCGAGATATTTTGCACAAGAAAAGAGACAAAAAGACAGAGATAGACTGTAGTTGCTGAAGGTGGTGACAGGTGCCTGTCCTCTCTGTGCATTCATTCATTCAGAGAGACAGACAGCAGAAAGGAGGAGTCCACAAACCTCTGAGAGACAGGCTCTCTGTACAAACCCATCACTCACCGGAATCACTTAAGTATCTCACCACTCTGTCCATTGCGCTTTGCCCACATGTGCACACATGCTATGATCTGCTTACAGTAACATGACCTGGGATTTTATTAGAGGTAGGGTCCGTCCCCAGCGACACTCAAAAGCGCTTACTTTCATCACACAAATAAAATAAAATACACAAAAGAGAACAATAGAAAAATAGAACAATTAAAAAAAAGTCTTGACAAGTGAACAAGAAATGAAAATTAAAAGAAAATCATGCCAACAAACTAAGCCAGTGAGATGCTCTTGGTCCAGTCTGTGTTACATTCACAAGCCCAGCGGTTTCTCTGCTGTAGCACCAGAGTTGTTCCCGGTCCTCGTACTGTTTACCTCGATTACACGGAGCCAGTGTGGGTCACAGTTTCCTTAATACTTCATGTTTGATGACGAAGGGCTAGCACGGTTGCTGGTGCACGCATGTCACCATTTCCTGTGAAACCCAGGGTTCTATAGAAGGTCACTGAGGCAACATGGTCCCCGTATTTGCTACAATTGTAATGCTGTTTACCCACAATAATCTACAGTATGTTTCAGTGCTGATGCTCAATATCGACCTCTGTTAAGAACACGGTATCATCACAAATCTCTGACCAAAAGCTTTTAAACTGCCCAGGGCTCTGTACTGCTGCACACACTCCTGCAGAAGAAATTCGGGTGGTGCCTGAAATATGCCAGTATAGTAAAAAGTTTCTTGCTTAAGCAATTCAAGAATTGAGTGTGCTCATTTTTTTAAATACAGAAAATAGATGCTTGAGAAAATGAGCAAAGTAAATGGGTGCAAGTGGACGATAAATCCCCAAAATAGCACTGGGTTGTTCTAAAAAATGACATTATTATATTAGAGCCACACCATATTGACAGGAAATGACTATTACCCATCAATCTTTGCAATATTCTGCAATGTACATGGATATACTTTTGTCTTAAAAACTGAAACAAAATATGTAATTTAAAAATAGAAATGGGACAAAAGGAAATGCTACTCCCAAGAACTCTTATTAATTGTTTGACCACCATCCTTTTAATCTCTACCTTTCAGGCATCAATTCTCTGATGTTTGACCGTTTTACATATAAAAAAGCAGCTTCTTAAAGTGTGATGATGCCCAGCTCTTCATAGCACCTGTGCTGTCTTAAAAGTCGGCCTGCAACACTTCGAGATTATTCCGTAAAATGGACAAGCTAGCTCTGGTTTTTAGTCATCAGAATAAACTCTGAATATTCTGTGGAGTTAATTGTCACCGCCTGTAAATTGTTCATATATAAATACTGACTCTTTGCTGAATGGATTTGGCTTTAGCTTAAAAAAAATCTATTCTAGGTACATTATCTGGTAGAAAATAAATAAGATCCTTGATTAAACGAATATCTTGCACAATGCATCAGATTGTCACTGTTTATGGAAGGTTATGATCAGCCTTCTGTTGGCTGTTGAGTCCACTGCCGCTGCCACTGCTGTGTGCCTGGATACTGCAAATACTCAGGCCCCTCTGACCTGGACTACACCATCCGATAAGCACCACAACTTTTCTACATAGTTCCTAATGGGAAAACAAAGGGAATCCTGGGATCCTAGGATCCTTGAAGGATGAATGGGACCGTGTGGCAAAACAAGAAAACACAAACATGTCAGGTAGCAGAGTATTTAAACAGCAATGCTGGGCTTCTTGTTAATAGCATCTTTAAAATGTTTAATGACAATTATTTTGTCAATATATATATATATATTTAATCAAATTTATTTATAAGATGTCCATTAACTATTAAATTTGTCTGGTTTAGAATAATAACGGTCTCTGACAAAGCAGATGGGAAACAATTAAATAAAAATATATCTGGGAGGCCAAAGATCACCAGCCACACAGACTGGGTTCAGAATGTTTCTGTGTGTGAGCTGGCAAAAGTACTATATGAGGGTCCTGCACATAAAAACCCTCATAAAGTGTTACTGCCCCCATGTGGCTGCAATATGAATTGCACTTCAGCAGCTGTCCTCCGCACATCACACACACACAAATACATGAGCGGCACCCATCCTCATATTCACCACAATGGCAACACAGAGTTCTGTTGGAGTTCATGTTGTGTATGTCAGTTTCACATCCACATTGTGTGTGTGTGTGTGTGTTCATCATGAGGGTCCATAGCTGGTTGAGTGTGTCCCCCTGCTGGCAGTGTGTGTGTGTTCAGGAGCCAGTGTCTGGTTGAGGCTGAGACGCCTCTGATTGGCTCTGGGCGTTCTGGCTCACTTGGCTCAGCTCTTCACCCAGCTCGCTCATGTCCATGTCTGGCAGGTCCTCCTCGATGGGGGCGGCTGCTGCATCCTCGCAGTACACACACTCCTTAAGACAAACACAAAGAGGAAGAGAATAATTAAAGTGTGACTAGATTGTGATAGAGATTGTTTTTCTGGGACACTAAAACTCTAGATATGGGTAGATATGGGTGGGGGGGGGGGGCAGCTAGCCTCGCTCTGTTGCCTTACAGCATCTCTAAAGCTCACTTACATACATGTAACCATATGTTGCTTCCATAATCCATAAAAAACATGGTGGATTATGTGCCAGAGTATTTCTTGGCTCGGAGCAGTAACTTCCTGGAGTCTCTGCTGTTTTCATGGCAATCTCAGTATGACAAGACTGCAGTTCAGCAAATTGCCAGTTTTACACTTCAGTTTATGAATGGATTATACAAACAAGCCATAGTTGGTGAGCTTTAGAGGTGCATGTAAGCAGATTTTTCTACAAGTCTCTCTTTCCAATCTTTATGATAAACTAACCGGCTGCAGGCTCCTGCTTTGTATTTAGTTAGTGTTTATGAGAGACTTGTGTAGACTGATTAGCACAGCATGAACCACCATGCTGAAGAATGTGTGGATTTGAAGGAAATAAAGAAACCAATATTCTTTATATTCAATACTGTCCATTGCTGGTGTTTGAACAGGTGAGAACTGTGAAGGACAAGACAACTATTTTTTTGATAACTATTTTAAAGTAACACCAACAAATTTCAACAAAACGTGATAAGACCGCAACCCCTGGATGGCGTTAATGTGGAAAGCAAACTGGTTGTCGAGATACACAATGTGTGTGGTTCCTGACCTTCACATTGATAGCAGCAGGTAGACCTCCCCTCCTCATCCACGGGTGTTCCTCCACAAGCTCTCGTCGCTGGTCTGAGGAGAAATGAGGTTGGCTCTTCTGCATCTGTCTCAGCCTTTCCTTGTCTTCTCGCAGGACCTTCTGAATGTCCCTGTGGGTCAGGAAACACACACATTACAGTTTAGAGACAAGGCTGATAAATGAAAAGTAACCAAGCAATCAATAACAAATAAACCTGCACACTATAAGTATAAAAGAAAGGTCTCTAATGTCAAAAATAACTATAACTATCTATAACAGGGGTGGCCAAAATTTTATGATTGTGGGCCATATAAAGAAAAAATGGGTCCAACAATAGTAAATGTGCAGTTTTTAACCAATTACACTGCAAGAAAAAAAGGGTTTCTAGACCATAAAACCTCCTTTGCCATATTTGACATCACAGTAGTTTATTGGTGTGCCCACATATTACAAAAAGCATTTCTGTATATGCTGTTCTTTAATTTAATCTAATACTTAAAAACTTCTGCTTCTGCTATGTTTAATTTTAATCAACTGAGGTAAATATTTTCATCGAATGTTAATCAGCAGGTCAAGTAGTTGTTCAAAATGGCAGTAACATCTAGTGTTCAAACTACAAAGTACAAAGAGAGCTTTCTTGAAGTTGTTCAAGACAATAGTGACTTTTTGTGTTTAAACTAGGATGTACACTGTACATACTGTGCAATTTATTAGAAATATGCTCAAGCCATATTCTAGTTTATTTGTAAAAATTCACTATTTAAAAACGTGCATTTGGCCCAAGGCCGTAGTTTAGCCACCCAAGATCTATACAATCACCCCAGTTCAAGGTGGCACCCAAGACTAGTGTCACCAATTTGGTATCAGACCAAATGTGAAGATATTCCTGAAAACATAAAGCCTCCAGTCATGAGTGTTAAAACCTAATTCCAGTCAGTGTCTTACCTGGATGGCATTTGATATGTCATCATGACCTTGTCATCAGCATTTGCCATCAGCAGCCAGAGGGGCTCCTGGAGCACATATTTGATGAAATGCTCTCCGTCTCCTTGGCTTGAAACCTTGGCTTGTGACTGGCCGCCTTCAGAGCCTCCTTCACCTCTCGTCTTGGCTTTGGCCTTGGGGTCATGTTCCAGGGAGTCAACACTGCCAAAATATTTGCTGGTGTTGCTGCTCCCTATATGCAATTTTAGAGAGACAAGAAAAACAGTCAAATATTGATTTTTACATATGCACTTTTTATAGAACACGTTTATTATGCTAACCATTCAGAAAATAATGATATTGTGCAGTAACATAAATGAAAGTGGCATGTAGTCATTGGCTCTCGTCAAGTCTGGGCATTCCTCTACTGACCTGTTCTGCTGCCAGAAGCTCCACTAGCCGATGTACCACAGCCTGAGCCTGATCCTGAGCCCGATCCAGAGCCAGATCCTGAGCCCGACCCTGAGCCCATGGAGCCAGAGGTGGCTGATCCGGTGCCAGAGTGGGAGTCCTCCTGTTCCTGCAGCAGGATGTCCAGCAAGTCGCAGGATGAGGAGTTACCGTCGCTGTGAGCCCCATCTCCTGGAGACTCCATCTGAAACAAGAGGCAGCAGACTCTTTTGTGAGGCACTGTGACAAGACAACGTTCAAAGATATTGCCTCTTTCCATCACTTCTATACACACACACGCACACACACAAACACATACACACATATAAATAAAAGTATCTCTCACCTGTTGGTGGTTATCAGATTTGGTTGTGCCTCTGTTCTTCTCCCCTGCTGCTCCAGCTGCCCCTGCTGCTGTTGTACTGCTGCCCTGTCCTCCAGCAGAGGGCGCAGTGCTGTCCTGCCGTTCCACTGAGCGCTGTCCCTCTTCCATGCTCAGCAGATTGAGCTGTAGCGGTGAGCTACACCGTGACTCAAACAGCGGCGGTGATGTGGCAGGTTCCCTTGCTCCAGAGGCTGGGGTGGAGGAGCGTGATGCTGCCCCCTCTCGAGCCAAGGTTTTGGGGGGCTCAGGGGCTAGGTTGTAAGGGAAGGGCTGAGCTGGATATGGGGCTTGGGCCACAAACTGAGTCTGCACTGGGAAAGAAGGCTGAGCAGCGAAGGGCTGCTGGGCAGTGTAGGCAGTCTGAGGGGCCTGGAAAGGCTGCTGTGCGGTGTAGGGGGTCTGGGGGGCCTGGAAAGGCTGCTGGGTGGTGTAGGGGGTCTGAGCTGTTTGGAATGGCTGCTGGGGGGCAAAGGCAGTCTGCACGGGAAATGGCTGTTGGCTGGTGTAGGGGGCTTGCGTTTGCATGGTGTAGGCTGGCTGTGGGGGCTGAAATGGCTGCTGAGTAGTGTACGCAGGTTGAGTCTGGCCCTGTTCAGGGAAAAACGCTGGTCTAGGAGCAGCCCCCAGCTGCCCTATCTGACCTAACTGTCCTATTTGGGAGAAGAGGTAATTGGGTAACACCAGAGCCACCACAGGTGTAACAATGGGTGCAGGAAATGGAGTGGCAGTAGGTGGGGCTTGGGTGCTCTGCCCATCTGCAAAGCCAGCCGAAAGAGAGGGGTCAGGGATGGGGGCCTGAGCTGGGGCAGCAGGTGCTGGGGGGTAGAGCGGGTAGGCAGGCACCATGGCTGGGTAGGAGACGTTAAAAGCTGACTGAGATGCTTCTGACGGGGACCACGAGGTTTGGTTGAGACCCTGAAGAGGGGGCCGGGGTTTGCGGTTTGATACAGCACTGTCTGACGAATCAGGATGCTTCATTCGTGGCTTCTTGGACTTCCTGTTGCGGATCCCCTTCTTGGCAGTAGTCTCGGGCCTAGTGGTGCCCTGTTTGGCTGCACCTCGTAATCCAGATGATTCTGAGACGACACATAGGGAAGTCAGAGGGTTGTTTTTCCAGACACAGCAAAAAGCAAAGCAAGGAACTAGGAGCAGATAGGAATTTACCTGGCTTAGATGATTTTTTTTACACTATCTCTACTTTATTTAAAATACTTTGGCGGTAAAAACATATAAATATAGACTCAGGTACTGTGTGAAACTTTCAACTAAGGTTTAAAGAACACTTTCCATGTAATGTTAAACTTTACCTCCCACAAAACTAAAAAGAACTGCATTTTCTATACTTTTAAGCTTTTTAAACAGTAAAATTTGGCTACAAACTGTAAACGCCCAATTACTATTAAATTTAATTTGAGCTTCAGGAATATGCACTGATACCATGTATTGTGAATTTCATTGTGGGACGAATAAAGGAATATCTTATCTTATGTACACAAAGACTGATTTTGACCTAATAGTCATAAATAAAGGCAAATCAACTATGAAACCCATTTTAATCTCATGTGGTTACTATTTAATTTTGTACCTTCAGCATTGGCTGGCCCTCTCTGCTTGTGAAGATATGTGGAACAGTCCTTCTGGAAGGTCCTGGCGTGGAGGAGCTCTCGGCAGCGGGTGAGGAAGGCCTGCTCTTCTTTCTGGGTGTGTGCAGCCAGCACCTGCTTGGTCAGTCCCAGACGCTTGTAGGCCTCCTTCTCCTGGCTTGGTGGAGACACCACACTGACAGGCAGAGCTGGGGGTGCAGGACTCTCAGCCACGTCCTCAATAATCTCTGCAGAAGGAATCAGAGCCATAAGCATCAGTCCAACGTAACTTAAATATCTAGCAGTCAGATGAATACACACCTTGCCCTTCCATGTATGTTTCTGTACCTTGAGTGTTCAACATCACTTCTATTTAAAAATGGACACCAACACTCACCAGACTCTGGCTGAGGCTTCTTGTCTCCCACATGGACGATGGTGCTGCTGTAGCTGCACTGCGAGGTGATGGACACCACGCTCTCAGCCTTGCTGGGCAGCGTGAGGGGTGCCAAGGGTCCTCCCACCACAGCAGCTGCCCCAGATGGTGGCTTCTTTGGTGCTTTCATGTTTGACAAGCCAGGCTGGTCATCTAGCATCAAAGGATCTGGATGGGGAGAGAGATGGAGTTGCTTAGTTCCAAGCCATAGACGATTGCAGTCTAACAGTAATGCAGGTGAACCCAACTGAATGCAGGCAATGAGAAAGAACACCACAAGTGGTTCTAGGCAAACTTTAACATTATGAGAGTGAATCTCATATCTTAGATGGTGTTTGATACATGTATGTGTGCACAGATGAATGATGTGTACATGCCTGGGTTTGTATCTTGAGGCACTTGCATGCCATTCTCCGAGCACTTCTTGTCATCATCTGAGTTGGAGGAGGTGGTGTTGGAGGAGAACTGGTACTTCCTCTTCACTGTGATGGGTATGTTACAACTCTCCAGGTACCTGAGAGCCAACACAAATTGATTTAATGAGAGAGCGCACATTTAACATGTGATCCTTTAACTAACATCACTCACAAGCACAAACACCAGCCCTTACCTGATGACACTGTCGAGGCAGCTGATCTGCTGGTAGGAGTGGACAGTCTGGTCTTTACAGGGGAAGTCATCCATGCTGGCTGCAGTACTGTCTCTGACCTGCAGAGGGGGCGCAGAGTCCCTCAGACGCACTGCCGGACTCTTCTGAGCTGGTATTGCTGCTGGAGAGGAAGGAATGAGAAAATGATCTATCTTTCTTTTGAATGTTTTCAGGGTAGAACATTTTAGACTTTCTGACATTGATCACATTTTAGAGAGTTTGCTGAAGCCCTGTAGGGAAATGTGCACAATAAATACTATTTTCTGTCTGTCACTTTAGCATTGTAGTTCACATGGTCACCAATGGATCAAAGTGTGATTAGTTGCACTGACAGATGTGTATCTGTGAGATCTTGCAAACTCTTGAGTCATAAAGTAACCTGTCATCCATGCTTACGATAAATATGGTGTCTGTGATGAAGTTTGAGTAAAGCAAGCACAGAATGGTGTCTGTTTACTGATATTAAACTGAACTCACCGTCAATGGTTTTCTTCAGCTCAGGCTTGGATGGCGACGGTGAGGGTGAAGGGGAAGGGGAGCGCAGGCAGACCTGGGAGTCCTGGTTCTTCAGCATGTGGACCCCTTTACATATCTCCTGGAATGTCCTAGGAGGCTTGGCCTTGCCAGTCTCCTCTGCCGTCTTCCCCGCTGTCACATTCCCATTGCTCTCACTGGACGAGCTGATGCTCACCAGCTGCTCATGGGAACCATTGCTGCCATGGCTTCCATAACCGCTGGAGCCCATGTTGTGGATCGGCTGAAAAGAGAAAAGGTTGTTACAGAAATTGACAAATGCACGTATGAACATTTATTTTTTGTTGGGGTGGAGGCAAGTGTGTATGTACATACTTGGAGTAGCAGCCTGTGGATCTGTTCACTAATTTCCTGGATGTCTGAGTCCATGATCTTCCCTCCATGGAAGGCTGGTGCTGCAAAAACATCTTCATTCACAGGTCCCCTGAAAAACACATACCATTGTCATCTAACACATTCAAGGTGAAAATGTATTATAACATAATACTGCTGATTGGAAGAAAACCTAAACTGAAACAATACATCAGGTACACTCACATGCGGACTTTGTGCCTGCCAATGACAAAGGAGACCTTGCGGCTCCAGGGGTTGACAAAACTGGACCAGCTGGTGTCGATGGTGATGTATTCGCCGTTTCTTGCACAGAAACGGATTGAGGAGTGATCGAACGGCTGACCTGCATACTGCAGAACTGTTGGCAACAGAGGATAGTGTGTGTGAGAGCCAGCTGAGCAACATAAAGGGTTTAATGGAACAGTCAAATTTTCTTTAGCTGGACGTTAATAAAACCTCTCATACAGTGACAGATCTGTGCTCTTCAAAGCATCTTGAATTTGTAAATAATGGGTGGGTACTAAAATCTGAACTGCAAAAATATCTGCCCTGACACTGTGCCAATCAGTGAATCAAGTGAATGGGCTTCTTACTCTTGCGATGCACAGCTAGCATCAAGGGTCGGTCACTTGGGTGCAGATTGAGTAGCACAGGGGTCCCGATCAGGTCCTGAGGGAGGTAACCCAACAGGGGAACAGCCCTGACGCAGAAATAACAACATGTAAAACACAGTTAAAAACACATCAACTCAAGAGTCCTGCACGGGTGGGGTTTAGGACTTAGTCCACTCACCTCTCATCCACATCCTGGAACACACAGTTAGGTGTGTGTGTGGTGGTGAAGATACGCTTGTCAGGGGGGATTCTGGGTGCTGTAGAGAAAAAAGAAAAAAAAAGAAGTGATGATTAAAGATGTACGTCAGTTTGTACTATCTATACACACTCAGACAGAGTGTGTGTTTGTCTGTTATATTAGTCAGTGAGACAATGTAGAAAAATGAACAGTACAAATGTGTGTAAAAGCATGTGGTCGCAGGCCTCACCTTCATATCCAGAGTGCACCCTCTCAGCCAGCAGGAGGCAGCAGAACTGTTCCTCAGACAGCTCAGCATCCTGGACTTTCATCAAGTAGGGAGTCATACGGAAAGGATAGTACTGGAGATCCCCGTCACGCTCCTTACTACCACTGCAAGACACACACACACCTTTAAAATATTGTTTCATTGCATTAATGTATTACCTATAGAGGCTTCAAAATACATTTCACATTTTACAAATTCCTTTTGTTGTTGATAGAAAGCAGAGCAAATAAACTGACTTAGGTTTAGCACATTAAGTAGAGTAAGCTCTTTAGGATTTTTATATATTTGATTTCTTAAATGATTATGACTCATATCTAACATAGAATAGTAACTTGGGGTGAAGGAGTAAGTTATTGAGTATTGACTTTTAATGGCTCGGCACAGACTGTAATTGTTGTTGTAGTAATTACGTAATTAAGAATAATGACAGTTTGGAATTGGTTGAAGTCTATCTTTTTAAGGATTAAATACATTTATTTAAAAAGATATTCTTCTGGCAGTCCAAGTAAGTAGTTAAGAATGGATCTTGTACACAGATACTTAGCACTTAGGATAAACTCAACTCAAAAGGATTGCTTTTGATGAAGAAATATTCAGCCTGCATTTAGTTCCTAAAACATTTCTACTATATAACAAACATGTACACTAAGGTTATCAGATTATGAGATGATCAGTCAACTAACAGAAGACTTTGACCTTAAACTGTAGCAGTAACACCCCATCTGGCCACTAGATGGAGAAGCTGTCAAAAAGCTCACAGCTGCTGACTTCCTATCTCCTCACAGTCACCCTCTCTGTTGCCCACCAACCCTGTGCTGACTCAGAGACTGTTTGAGCAGGAAACTATGGATCAGAGAAGCCGGAGGCCACTGTCACTCACCTGATGCGGCAAAAGAAGGATTTCTCCTGCATGCACTCCGTGGGAGACGACTCTGAATAAGTGACAGGAGAAGGTGGGATGAATATATCACCAAATGCATCAGATTGACTACTTCCAAACAACCCATCTCTTAGTCATATATATTCAACACACTGTGGACAGGATCTAAAAAGTTTGTCTCTGTTCCAAGAAGGGAAGAGGTTTAAAAAATGCAAGGGAGGTAGTGTGAAAAGTTTTCTAGAATTACCCAACTAAAGTTTGAAGATTCATTGTAGTCAGTTGTATGTGAATACAGAGCTGCTCAGGCATCACTTAAACAGCTTGAATTACCCAGTGATCCCTGTGCAACACCTCCTAAATCCCCAAATGAGCACAAGCTATTAAAGTGAGACTACAGAATCAGCACCAGTACTGAAAGTGGACTGACAATCAAACAGCCTTATAGGAAGAGTGGAAGGTCACAAGCAGCTTGAAAACTGATTGAAGGATTACATATTTTAATGCAGCTGTACATCTTTGAAAGTTGTTTTAAGGGATTTTTGAAAACAGGAGAGTATA
The DNA here is from genome assembly GCA_037975185.1 of Centropyge bicolor. Taxonomy (NCBI): domain Eukaryota; kingdom Metazoa; phylum Chordata; class Actinopteri; family Pomacanthidae; genus Centropyge; species Centropyge bicolor. Next base: position 29,650 of record JBBMOC010000150.1, read on the forward strand.
TTACAAACATTTATCAATATAATACAATCCAATAAAACACCAATACAGATACAAAACTGGCCCTTGGCAAAAATCAAAGCTTGTGACACAGTGTCAACAATAAATGAAGATTTTAAGCCTCAGAAAATAAGAATTGATTGCAAAACTACTGCAGCAGTTTGCATTATCATTTACGCAGGTGTACATGATAAACCAGTAAATCAGAGCTTCTGACTGCAAATACATGTGATTATGTCTTCAGCAAATATGTGACAGGTGTGTGAGTAGGTGTGCATTCATTAATGTGTGATTGAGCATGTTAATGAAATATGTGCTATGTGTGTATGACCATGTGTGCGTGGGGGTGGGTCATGTGAAGGAAATAGACGCATGTGTGCGCGCGCACAGGTGGTTAAGGTCGTGTATTATGTGGGGTTTCCACGTGCATTTTGTGGGTGTTGAAAATCTACCATCCATGTTCAACATGTGCGGTCCCATATTTGACCAGTTAAATTCAGTTTCTGTTTATTTCAGTGGGACTAAACCCCTAACTAACCCTAACCCTTGAAAATAAGGATTCAATCACAGTTGAACCTAAGAAATATTTTCACATTAAAGTCTGAGTTAAGAGATAGCTGGTACCTGCTCCGGTGCACATGCTCCATGAGGGCAGGCGGTAGGGTGTGGTGAAGCTGTAGAACACACTGACGTCCTGAGGCGTGAGGAACTCCACAAACTTGGCATTGTTGAACACTTCTCGCTTGCAATTCAAGATGGACGCCGCCTGGTCTGAGATGTAAACAATCTTCCCCGTGATAAGTGATACGGCTACAGCAAATATATCCTGGCGGGAAAAAGGTTTTAAAAATGTAAAATCAGTTAGTTAGGTGTCTTTCCATGTCAAGATGCTCAAAATACTGGAGATATATCCTGGTTTATTTAACTGCAGTTCTATGATATAGTTTTTGGACGTTCCTTTTCTATTGTGAGGTAAAGAACTGAGGTACTTACAGTGTTTTTGAGGGTGTATTCAGAGGTGATACTGTTGATTTCCTCAATGGTGTAGGAGGATACATCAAACCCTGGTGGCTGACTGTCATTAATCATCAGCATCTGGTAGTATTCCTCGTTGGCTGCAAAACAAAGAGAAGGTGGATCAGGGCACACATCACATCACACCAGGACGTGGTCAGTGAAAAAGGTACTTTTCTAAGCATCATGCTTTATCTTATGCCCATGAGAGATTTTTTGGCAATTGCTTTTCATGCAATATTCACACCCAGTATCGGCGAATATGATTCAGAGTCTATGACCCAGATCGGTTCCAAAAAAAGAAAAAGTCATTAACTAATGTAACAGTTACCAATATTTCTGATGTACACAAAAACTACAACATGAACACATTTATGAACAATCATGAAGAAAGTGCCAACGGAAGCAGATCTTACCTTTCACCTGTTTGACACATCGCAGCGCATATTTGAGTGTGTTGATGGTGCTGGATTTGCCCTTGCTCCTCTTTTCTGATGGCAAGTGCATCTTCAGCTCCTTCAGGGTCTTGAAGAGCTCCTTCTGTGTCTTAGCTTTGGCTGACTGTTCGCTGCTGCAGGGCGTACATGAGACAGATACACGTGCATCAAAAAAAATGACAAGGTCTCGCCAGTGCTGTCACACCCTGAGAGGCACAGCTATCCAGCATGCAGAGCAGAACAGGAGGGGGGTCGCTACCAGTATTCGACTGCCAATGAAAGGGGGGTGAGGGGATTGATTGGCAATGGGATGCAACTCCAGTGAGTTTGACTTGGAAAATGTTTTTCTGTTGCAGGCAAACAAAAACTCACACAGCTAACACATATAAGATACCAGGAAAAATACAGATGTAATCTTCTAAATTTGTTTAATTGCAGTTTGATTATGAGGGGTAAGCTGTAAGCTGTACACTAACCTGCAGCCGCTGGTTGAAGGGTTGTCCTGTTCAGAGCTCACCAGACTGAAAGCATTGGAGCTGCTTGGTGGCGAGGGGCTGTGAGAGTTTGAGCTGTAATCATAAACATGTCATGTCATTGGAGGTGTACAGAAAGGCCACAAAAAAATATTATGACAAGACAGGAAGTGCGCCAAAACAAAAGGTAAGACTAAACATATTAAGTGAGTCAAGGACTTCGGGTTATAGAGTGTACCCAGAATGTCACAAACATACCATCTAAATGCTCTGTTCAAATAAGTCTGTACAAACATGGGCATTAGCTAACAAGAAACAAACGGTGGAACGGTAGAAAACAAGGACCAGGTGGTGCAACACTAATCTACAAATGGAAAAATCTCTTCATTAATTCATTTTCCGATGAAGGAATCTCGTTTTTAAATTGTTTAAAAGTTAGCACTCATTGCCTTAAAATCTTATTGTAGTTCTAATAAGAACAATAAACCACAAAAATTCAAAAAGTCATTGTAAAAGAAGACTAGAGGAGAGAGTGAAGAGAAGCAGGATACAATTGTCAGCTAGTGGTACTTGAGTTCATTCAGACTGTATCTAAATATGACTACTGCTACAGCTACAGGCAATGGAAGAATGCCAAGGAAGTTCAGTTTTTACTGCAAAATTTATGAATGAAAAGTCTGAAATGATGCACTGAGCAACATACAAGCCCAGAGTATATGTGTTAGACAAATCATTGGGCTTAGGAGAACAAATGAGGAGATGTGAGGAAGGAAGAATTGAGAAATCACTTTTATTATGTGAAGTGAGCCTTCATCTGAAGCAATATCTGCTCCTGACAACAGCTGCCCAGATGGATAGCCTATCAGCTAACTTTAACTCCTCCACCCTGTGTTGCCCTGAAGGTTTTATTTTTTCACATGTGATGCACTTTTCAAATATAAATAATATGGTTGCACAGTTTGCCCTGCTTGTGCTTTTCTGTGATCAGTAAACCAGGAAATGTTGAACATTTTTGCTTGAAAAATGACTGAAATGATTAATCAGTTAACAAAATAACAGGCTATTCTTACAATCAACTAATTGCTTAATTGGTGCAGCTCTAACCCCATGTGACAAACTAGAATGTGAAATATTAACCTCTACTTTTGTCTCAGAATTAGCCCTTAAAAAGTCTGACAAGCATCCACATATGGACGTCCAACTTCTATTTAGACTGAGATCATTAAGTCAATCATAACTTGACGAACACTAATTGCTAAGGACCTTATTATAAAATGTTTATTTATGTTATGGGCTGTGTATAGAACATATCAGCCATTTTAGTTTAATTTAATTTCAAAAAACATTTAATTTAATCACAATGTTTTAAGTCTCCAATAAAATATTGGCTTCAAAAATCCTCTCAGTCGGGCTATACATCTGATAAACAGTGATGGAAGATGAGTGTTCCCCTTTTACCTGTTTTTACTAACTTCTTCAAACACTGTGCATCGCACTGTTAGCATTAGACATAACAATCAAATGGAGCGAGAGAGATAAAACTGGCCCATCTTATTTTTTTTTGTATCAGGAAATGATATAAGCCTTTTAAGAAGTCGTGTGGTCACTACATTTCAGTGCAGAGTTTGTATCCATCAAAATGGAGCTGGTGCCCCATGTCTTACTTTTCAATCTTAAAATGGGTGATAAGTGTTTCAAGTTCCTCAGGTGTGTGTTGAAGTCCTGAACTCATTCTGTCAACACATTCCTGTGTGTAACATCATCAGTCATTGAGAAAGTAATACATTGGCTCAGCGTTGTAGTATCTGCACAGGACAGCTCTGGCACCATTTGAGTAGCATTTCACACATAAATATTAGACATATACCCACAATCTAAACAATCCCATTCAAAGATAAAGTCCTTTAATGTATCCTTGACTTTGTGTTGAGCTGCTGAATATATGCAAATTTTAGAGACTGAAGTAAGTGGTGGTGTTGTACTAGACTGCATTTTGAAAAGTGTTTCCAGTATTTTCTCCACCTCATGGATGTAAACGGAGGTGGAGAGCTTGGTTATGTAACAGCCGACCTCCAGTAGGTTCTTGTTTTCTTCAGACAAGAGATGGTAATGATAGTCAGACTGATGGAGGGGGTGCGTTATTTAAAGCCTGGCATCTTTGAATGGCATGTGGTTAGCCAACAAACAGCCTGCTATTTAGAAATACAACTGCAACCCACAATTCTTATCAAAGTCATGTAATTATTATCTCCAAAGTGCTAGCATAGTGTTATTTTAGTGCGTCACACTACATGATTAATCTTTTGAGACCTACAGAATTGGCAGCTGCTAGACCATTAACCTGCCTAATTGATGAGCAAGCATTGTATTCACTTTTGCAGGATAGAAATGGTATTTCACTTGAAGGCAATAACAAGTAATTTGTAAATGAAACTGTGCCAACAGTCATTGTCTTTTTGTGGTTTTTCCACACAATTAGGAATAAAGTGCCAACTTTTCTCCTCAGTCACAGAAATTCGCTGCTAGTCTGACGATGACTCACACCAACTATGACTCACACAGGAGAAAATGGCCCTTCTATTACATTTAATGAATCTTACTTCCGTGACCTAGATGGTCCGCTCCCCCACTGTGGTGGGAAAAAAATTCATTTACCACGTCTCAGTGGATTTGATGTGCCCTCACCTCTTGTTGCTCCCTGAAGACTCCAAGAGTGCAGAATCCTTGCCATTGCCATTTGAGCTGCCCACAGATTCATTGCCATGGGACTCATTGCCATGCGACTCATTGCCATGGGATTCTGTCCCACTCCCGCTTGAGCCGCTGCCGCCCATCTCCACATCCTCATGTAAGGGTGGGCGTGGCCGCTTCCTATCGTCGTGTGGGGAGCCCGGCGAGGCCGGGTGCTCGTGGCTGCTGTCGCTCCCCTCTGAGGCCAATCCTAACTCAGCTTCCAGTTCGACCCCATCCCGCCCGCCACAACCCTCGTCGTAACCGCTGGCCATGCGGTGAAGTTGGCTAATGGAGCCGCAGGGAGAGCGTTCCTCTTCCTCCACCTGGAAGCCGACCCTTTCCCGGTTCCGTTCGCGTCCGTCCAGGGTTGAGTACAGGTAGTGCTTTGGATCACTGTCCTCAGACATGGGACGGGCCAAAGGGTTAAAGGTGGGGGAGTTAAGTTACCTTCCACATGACAATGCCATGAGGTGCATGGCACAGGGACGTAAATGGGGTTGATGCCTTAGAGTGGAGATGCAGTCTGAAAGAGGAAAATAAGACACAGGTGAAATTACTCAGACAAGCCCTTTACAATACAGTGCACTTCTCTAGATAGCAGATCAATAGTAAAGAAACACAGTCCTAAAATAAGAAGCAATCAATGAGGATCAGAAGCAACCATCCATCAAAAGCCCTGCACACTTTGATCTGATCAGCCAGTGTAGCTTTGGATCTCAGCATTTTTAAAATCAATGATAAACAAAAGGGCACAGTCATACAGCTAAAGTGATCTTGTTGATGTTCACACAGATGCATGACACACATCCCACACACAAACACACACACAACGCTGCTACCATCCATCCTTCAAATGGTCCGCACAGTAAATAGGCCGCCGTTTGCCCTTTCCAGGTGGCCCCAGACCAGAGTGATCCAGTTCAATTTTTCAAAAGACCTTTTTCACATGAAAGGTGAGTCTGCACAGATGAAAGCACATCTCTGAAGACATGACACAAACAAAAGCCTTCACCTTAGACAAACCATCAGGACTACTATGAATGTTGGAAAGGAAAAATGCTTTGAAATCCTTTGTATTATTTAAGTTGTCTCCTTTCGTCTGTAGTCAATGACCCCTCCACTTCACAAAAAAACCAAAAATAAGGCAGAGGGAAAAATTGACGACCGATCCCTGAGGAGACCGTGGTGAACTACCCTTAATGTCAAGGATAAAGATCCCACACACACAGATGATAAACAGATGTGTTGATGCATTGTCCATGTCCACTTAAGCCTAAATCAAATAAGCACAACCTTATGTAACACAGAGCAGTGGCCCTGAATCGACTAACAACATTAAAAAGATGCATAGTCCCTCAGTAACATATACCTTGTATCACAACATCATACTCATTAATTACATAAATCACCTTAGATAACCTCTGCCAACTCTGTGATCGTAACAAGAGCACCCACATTGTAAATACAGATTGGATTTGGCAAACCACAGCAAAATTATTCACAAACATACAGTTCTCTCAAATAAAAGTGATAAAAATACAAATGCAACAGTTTTCATCAGCTCTGCAGCATCCTCCTCCTCCTCCTCCTACACCCCCTACAGTCGAACAGCAACAGTTAGGAGCTATTTATGTCTGATAAAGCCATAACAGGAAATACTGGCCAAATCCAAAATATTTCATTTTTTTTCCTGCTATCCAAGATCGGGTTGCAGCTATTTATGTAAGAGTGCAATTCAGCAGCTTGTCTATTCTTCAGATTTTACATAAGCAGTTTTACATAACTTCTTAAAGTTTCAGGGAAGGTTTTTCTGAGTTTTAAATATCTACAAAAACCGAGCAGACTTTCCAACCACCCACTCATTCACAGCCACCTTAGAAAATGACCCACTCTCAAGTATAACTGAGGCAGCGGCCAAGCCAAGGAGGGGACTTTCTATTGGTTGCTGCAAATGACCAATCAGGAGAGAGCAAGGAGTGACAACAGGTTAGAATGGTGTCAGCCTATTAGGAGGAAGTTAAGGTTGACTGCATATTATTATCATGTTGCTACAAACATTGGTTTATTGTTTCCTTTGCCAAAAAGAAAAAAAGATCAAAACTCCTAGAACAGCATGTTTAAGCTTATGAAACAGTACTGCATCACATTCAAAAGCCAGGTATTTATTTATTATTACTCAGTCTGTTTACTAGAAACAGTATTGACGATAAGCAGCAGAGTATTAAGGCCTTTAACAACCAACAATAAATGTTACAAAACTTTTTTTTACAAAGTAGATTAACATGATGAAACCATTGCCAAGCACAAACTATATCAAGGTCTGCTGCATAAAGGTATGTGTCATATTTTTTCACTGTACTGTCATGAAAAGAACCATAACTTTATGTTCCAACAACAACAAACAGCCATGATTGAAGACAATAATACCAAAATAAATCCCAGTAAGCAACTCTGAACAACTTCCTGCAGATTTCATTACTTTAAACTCTCTAGAACTTTATAGGAATATATGGATCTGATCTTACCAGACACTCCAACAACACTAAGCAAACCGGCATTCAAGCTCATACAAGCAACGAATGACAGCTTTCTCCCCAGATCTTCAAAACTCTTTTAGATATGTGCACAAAAACATGTCACTCACAAGACAGAGCAGAAGAATGACATAATGAAACTGAACTCTCCCTCTGCTTCCAGCTCAGCCCTGTTTCAGACTAGAGCGCTCATACACCCAACACACTAGCACAGATCTCAGGCATTATACAACGCTGCTCCAGTCACATGGATTTGGCTATAGTGCAGCACAAAGCAGTGGTAGCCTTGTTTCATAAAACCACATGCTGACACTTGTATCCAGCCACAGTGCTTTTGAAGTGCACTCTTGAATGAAATTTGAGACAGAAATGAATTGAGTGTTGTTAAACATAGAATATGAAGGATTGAAGGCAGGATATGAACTGTTGCTAATCATTTACATAACCCAGCTAATCAAAGGGCAAAACAATGGGCCATTAGTGTTATAGGATAACTGGAAAGGTATAATTTAATTAAAATCCGTAACGAGTATTTTCATGTTCAGACCTTCTCCAGTACTTCATTAAAATTATATGATTACACTTGCGTCACAATATTTGCTATATACTGCTTACTATAACACACAATTTTACAAAGTTAACATACTTATCTTATACGTTATGAATCATGACAAGAGTGATGATATATCAGTAATAGAATATTTAAAAACCTAAGCTTTTGTAAGAGTGGTGTGAGACAAACTATCTGTGTAGCTCTCTTGTATTAGAGGGAAAACTCCCAGCTGTTTTCTGTTTGCTCATATGGAGGCGACACATTTGCCATAATTAGGAGTCAAAATCAGGTCTAACAGTGCTTATCTATTAAAAGGCCTACAATCAATATCAAGATCATATTGACCTTAACAGTGCTGTAATGTGATTATCAAGTCGACCTAATACTGACATGTACAGTGAGGCAGGGATACTTTCCTATGTGTGTCTATGTGTGGACAGTAGGCCTCTGAGAGGACCTTGAATAGCAGTAAGATAGAAATAAACCTACTAGCTTTTCAAATATGATCCCTTTATTTTTCTTAAATAACGTCCACCAAGTTGGGTTTGACACAAATCTACTTAATGTATTGAAATAAAACCACTGTCTCAGGTCATACATGTGAAAATAAGGCTATGCAAAGCTGCCAATGCTTTCAGAGTCCTACCAGCTGAAACTGGAAACTAGCTTACAGCTCATTTTATACGTCGTGGAGAAGATTACAATATATGTTATATTTCACATATAGACTAGCTTAAACGTGATGAAGGTGAAATGAAAGAATATATGATAAAAGCATTTTTGTAATGGGAACAAACATCCCTTCCCCCATCTAACTCCCATTGACCTGCTATTCAAAATCCACACACACGTTGACCTGCAATCCACTGCACGGTACACTGACACAGTTATGTAAAAGTCACCATATCGTTCAAAACCGGCGACAAAACGGCAGCCGAGCGGCCACCGAGGGACCATTTCACAAAAGCAGACACTTTCCCACCTCTACAAGTTAACAGAAAACCCCGAACCGGTGTTTTTATGTTATAAAAGTACTAAAAGTAGAGCAATCAGAATGTTGGCGCATGCGCACATCGGTTTCAGTTATGCAACTTATTTTTTTGAGCTCGCTTATTCATTCTTTCTACAACGAAAAGGCGCAAAATGATGAAAACCAACCTGTGCTGCCGAGATAAAATCGCCCCTCCGGTCGTCCTCGGTGTTAAGTAAAAGCCAAAGCGAACAGTGAGTAAAACATTCAGGTAAAACCTCCAGTATTCCACAATGGGAGACGGGATTCAGACGGGTTGACACCGCAGTCGGCGGATCCTCCCCGGCTCTCAGTGCCTCTGACCGGCCAGCCAATCAACGAGCTCGACGCGCGACCTCAATTCAGACTCCGCCCTGCGCAACTCTCAATTGGCTGGAAACTACGGGTTTCCATGGCGAACGTGACGGAATAGTAATAAAGCGAGATGATTGGTCCAGAGCGCTGTCCGTCGTTTTATATAAACAAGGCAGTCACTGCACGTGGAATCCCATGTTGTGTGTATCGTGCGGCGTGAGACGAGTAGTTACGACTCTGCCGCGGCCAAAACAACGGATCGAGTGTTGAAATTACATAAAAGCAAATATGTGACGAGGAAAGAAACAGGAAACAAAGAATCACACGACATATTTGACAAAAATACGTTTAATTTAACTCCACTTTGATGCACGTAGATCGACATAGTTTGGAGGCTATAAAATGTTAGAAGTCCTCCTAAGTCGCACATATTGCAGCTAAATTACACTCAAAAGCCTTCAAAAGACACGCTGATGTGACTTAAAAAAGATCTGCTGAGGAAAACACTTCATTCATGCAGATAAATGTCTTGAAGCCAGTGAACAAAGTCTATCTCTGGTTTTAAAGCCAGGCATGTTTTCCATAGTTAAGTGCGTCATGTCTGTCATTGCGCTGTCGTGATGCTGCAAAAATGTAGGCCGACATTATGGAAGATCATTCAATACATAAGTGGAAATGATGATAGAGATGTTTCCATACATGTTGCATAACTGTCACAACTACTTTAAAGTCCTAAATAAGGCTAGTTTCTGGGGGAGGGGACTGTCCTTTCATCATCATGTGCAACATCAAGAGAGGGATGAGTGTTTACATCCTCTCCTTCCATTGTTAAAAATGCTGTCATGACGAATGGGACTGTGCTTTTGTGCCAGGCTTGCACATCGCAGCTTGTCATGACCGGCTGAGATTAGAAAGCACACATTATTTTATTTTCACATGCAGGCATGGTAGCCACAACACCATATTTTCACCTTCTCAAGCCAAGAGACTCCATAGAACAACTCAGTGCATAAATCTGGGCTGGGGGTGTTTGAGCACCTTAAGTGCTAGTTTCAAGTGGCAACCACACACCCCCACTGAGCTGGCACTCTAATTACCACACCCTGCAGTCTGCCTCATGATGCTCAGTGTCCACTCACCAGAACATGTGAGAACCAAGTCTCACACATCCACGCCTCTCCAAACTGGCTCCTAAGATAATAACACAGAGAGCCTAATACTCTCTGAGGCTCCATTGCCAACTTCGCATGTTTGCTTTGTGCTTTCTAATATTTTCCAGGAAGCTTTTCCACGGCCCCCAAGGAAGGGGGGTGTAAACTTGGTGCATTCATTTGTGGATGTGAGTGTAGGTGGAGGGATGAAAGCCCTCAGCACACACAGCTACTGTGTGCAGATCTGACAGTGAAATGAGACTGATTCACTCCCATCTCCAACCTCTCTTTAAAACACACACGCATACACACACACACACACACACACACACACACACACACACACACACACACACACACACACACACACACACACACTTTTCATTATTTGGTGGTGACAGCAGACTGGGAGATCCTACAGGTGGGTGGAATTCCCTAAGCAAGAGTGAGTCAGGATGTGGGTGTCTTTATCTGTAAAGCCCAGGAGCTTTGACTGGTGTTCATGGCTGTCATGATTATCTAACCAGATATCCTCTACATTTAAAGTGTATTGATCAACACATATGTTACTGGGCATGCATCAAGCATCCATCATTAAACATTGAAGCAGGAGCGTGGAAGTTGAAGGGAAGTCACAGGCTGATATATTTGTATTTCCTTGCACTAAAGGGTCACAGATGAGGGGTCAGTGTGGGATTCAGATCGGTGCTTTTGAGCAGACAGGACTAACATTGCTGGCACTGGTTGAATGGTAAGTAAACAAAAATGGAAATACAAGTTTGTCAAAATTGTACTTAACTAGTAGAGAGTCCATGCACTCCACATGGACTCTTCATCACTATGTGCATGTGATATATTAATCTATTCAACCTCATGTGCTTTTGAATTTTCAGCCAGAATTCACTCTATAGATGTAGAAATGGACAGAATTGCACACTATTGCAATGAATGCATTTCCAAAATCCTTTGTAGTGTCCATTTCCTGGCCCTTGCACATATTAGGTATATTAGTATCAACAGCATTTGGCTTTATGTATGACTGACTGTGTAGGTGTGATCCCATTCATGGACAAAGACCACTAAACCAGAATGTAATGTATGAAGCCTCTGAAAGTAGGCCAGTATCAAATATGTGTAAGCTAAGGTTAAGGGAGTGGAAAATAGTGCCTGGGATGCGTCAGTGGACGTCTGAAACAGCACGCAGCTAGTTAACTGCTCTGTCCTTGGACACCTGTGCCAACATTTCTATTCATGAATGTCAGAGTCGGGGACCATCGGCCACCTGTTGATGCCGGTGATGTCAGGGGAAGAAAGGATGAGTGTGGAGTCAGTTTATGTCATCTATAGATACCGACGATGACATAAGAGATTTTCCTGAGACGTATTCAGATTTTGAGGATATTCACACACACACATGTAAATATTTATGTTGTTTTTCTTCACTGACCTCCAATATATATTTTATTTTCACATTACTTTTCATTTGATATTTTATTTCCCCTTGTTTACATCCATCACTGTGTCTGCGCTCCCTTCTACCAGGTTACAGAATTATGTAACTGCAGTGAACAACAACACACACAGCAGATGATTCACGCTGAGCAATGACTGAGGCTTCGAGTAATAGAGAACCAATACATGATGATTGCTGAAGGTAGAGACTTTTAACATTGCCCGCAGAGTGAAAAGAAATAAAGCTCCTGAGTCATACAAACAGCAATAAAAAAGCACTTTTCAGAAGAACTTCAGATGACAAACAGCCCGCACACAAAGCATCTCTGTGATGAGGTGGGTGGCATTCGCAAAGATCCCCATAATATGCTTTAATTCTAGTGTAGAGATAGGAGGTCACCAGAAGCAATGCTGACACACATGAAAGGTGGGAACACACACACACAGGCTTTACTTGCCATTAATTAAATTTACCAGAACAATTTGCACTTTAAAAATCAGTACACCCGTCTACAGGTAAGGAGAAGTAACCTTGTATCATATTATAAATATTTATATGTCAAGGCACTGTGTAAAACTACAGACCTTTATTTTACCATAATTATGGTTGAATTCAATTTAGCTGCTTCAGTTTAGGTTTGGTGCATGTTGGCTCACTGTCACAACTCACTGGGCTTCATCACAACAAAAGTCAAAACTTTAAAGAGCTCCAAAGAAGAGCCTCTCATATAGTAATGCATTTTTGGGGGTGGCAACTAATTACAACCCCAATTCCAAAAAAGCTAGGACACTGTAAAATGTAAAGTCAGATTGCAGTCATTTGCAAATGAATTGCATTACAGGCAACAGTTATACAAAGCGTTACCAAGCCCGTGTAGTAATCTCTTTCACACAATCATGCGTTTGACAAAGTGTTGAACCTCTCTCCATCCTCACTTGTGAACGACTGAGTCTTTCCAGGATGAACCTTTCATGATTTTCAATCATGATCCTATCACCTGTTACCAATGAACCTGTTTATCTCTGCAAATTGAGAATAAGCAGATATTTACAAAAATCAATGAAATTGTCTTCGTACTGTTTTCAACTGAGTATTTGTCAGAAAGGATGACCACAATCTGTTTTATATATATTTTACAGTGTCCCATCTTTTTTGGAATCAGAATTGCAACTAAGTACATTCCATCATGTACTGTTTTGTAGTACAATTTTGAAGTGACTCGAGTCTTTATACTTCTACTCCACTCTGCATTTCAGAATTGAATGTGCTTTCCACACATGACAAATTTATTAGCTTAAAAAATGGGTTGATTTGTTATAAACAGCTTTTCAGTATATAAAATGGAAGAAATAATTAAACAAAATATATATTAAAAAAACAATAAAATGCTGCTACAGTAATGCAACAGAATTAATGATATACATTATAAAATACCATTATACATTCTTAATTGAGTACTTTTATTTTCATACTTGTACATTTTGCTAATAATACTGAAATAATTTTACCTATAGCATTTTCCATACTCCACTGCGAAGTCATTTTATATTTCATTTTACAAGATCTGATTGAAGTTTCTGTCCTTTTTGGGAAAACTGAGCCTTTAAACTCAGTTGAAATCTCTCTGCATCAAGCAGTAGAAAAAGCATGCAAATGAAAACAACTTGGCATTTTCCCCATGGTAATCCAGTTAATTTTAGCGACTGAGACTCGGTGAAAAGTTTTGAAAATTGTTATTTTGCCTCAGCGGGTTTTCTGTGGAGGGAGAAGCCAAAAACCTTGCCTGAAATGACTCCTTGCAGTAGGTCTGCTTGTTTGGAGAGCAGTGGCGGCGTATTGACTTGAGGTTTCACGGCTACTAGTGAGCATCTGTTTTCATCTTCTTTTAGGTGTGTTAGACTGACAAACAATATTTTATGTGCTTGCTCTAACATCTTCAAATAAAGTCCAAGAGTGTTCTCACTTGTTTAGCATTGTGCATCCCCTAACTGAGCCAGTGAGGTGAACAGAGACTGACTTTGAAGACAAGGTCAGTACAGGCAGATGGAGCATCATTTATTGATGCTCATTTATGCATCTCAAAACTGGCCTCTAATGAGAATAAAATCAGAGGTTACCTGGGGTCTACATTTCATCATATGACTTTTTGTTAATGAGGCTTCTTTCTCTTTTACACAAAGGAGGCAATAATAGATAAGAATCAATGAGCTCTCAATTCTGAGTCAAAACACCCAGCGGTGCTGCCCTGAGTGGGAGCAGTCACACAACCCACATCTAGAACAAGAAAACAGACTACAGGCGGAAATGCAGAGCGGTGGAAAATAACTTTAATAAAACTCCTATGAAAACAAAAACCAGCAAAACAATAAAAGCCTGTACATTTGACAATATCCAGTGTCTGAGACTTTTGAAGGCTAGTGGTGCGAAATACAGCTGCATCACACATAAACCGACAGAGAAAAACCATTATAGGCTTAGGCCCGTTGCCTAAGGGTTCATATACTCGGATATTGCACGAAAATCAAACACAGATGCAGATGCTGAGGAGCACCGTATGTCGAAAACAAGGAAGTAGCTTTGCATCGCAGTGTAATGTCCCTACTGGTAAACCCCGCCCACACAGGCCCCCAAACTCCGCCCACACCTGCTCGTATAAAAACAAATACACTTAAAAAGAGAGCGGCACATATTTTCACATTCAATTCAGAAACAGATAATTAAAAACACAGTATGAACAATGAAATTAATGCTTCTTGTTGGTCCTAACATGTTAAAAAGCACGGGGTTATTCCTCGGTGAGTTGGTTTTCCGCGGTTGCTAGCATGGGTGGGATGGTGCTTTAAAAGGCAGCCGTTCCTTTAAAGCTTTAAGACAAGTTGACTAGTTGTAACTCACAGATGAAAACACTTTGTCCAATCATGCTCTTGATTTGAACATTTTTGAAAGAAAACAATGCACATTGTCGTTTCAAAATAAAATGAAACAAAAAAATAAAGTGTTTAGTTCATTAAAAGACTATTTGAAATTTCTCATATATATATATATATGTCTTTCTGAAAACATTCCAGTGTTCAATGGTCCAAATGAACTGAGATTCAAGGAGAGGACCAAAAGGCTCAGGGCGTTTTTTTTCTCTAATCAATCCTTCTCATTCAATATTACTTCCCTAATACAAGTTTTCTCTGCGGACTAGTAAAGTAGTCTGGCACATAGACGTCGCATGATAAATTCTTGAATGGCAACAGAAAAAGAAAACTCATAAAAAATACAATCTTCCCGCAGTTTTGAGGCACACTTTGAGGCAGCGGGAGCGAGACAGTTAAGATGCACTTCCTGTGGGCGATGTGCACATTGTTTTAAGACATGGGGGTCAGACGTTTTTTTTTTGTCCTTTCCATTCCGCCATTTCCACACCCATTTGTTATCTCTGCTGCACTGAAAACAGTTCAGGGGCGTGGTCAAACCATGTCCCCCCTTCAGAGTCCATACAAGCCAAGATTCAAGTCTGTCTGACCAAATTCAACCAGTCCAACACCTGAATTCTGCTGCCGGCCCCGCTCCGTAGGGACAGTTCATCTTTAGTGTGGGCAGAGCGGCTGCTTCAGTTCCCTTCCTTTGGCTGTGTGCTCCATCAGCTGTTGCGCCTGTGCAAAACTCGCAAACGACATTACCCACCATGATTCCACAGAAATGTCAGAAGACCGTGAATTTGGATTTTCAGGAGGCACCGTGCCAGAGTGATGCGAGGTGAGGAGGGCTACAGGAAGTAAGGGTGCAGGCTAATGCAACTGTTTCGGAGTCGGTTAACTCTGTATGTAAAGTATCTGGGGGCGAATCTGCTCATGTTTGGGATATTCTGCTGGATTCCCTTCTTTAGACCAGGGTGGCTGTCACCCCGTCTCCTCGGCACACCTTTTCCCCCTCCGTGCACTCACACACTCCTTCACTGTGTCCTCTTGGCCCACGACCCCTGCTGTTTGAGGGGGTCTCAGCTGCTCTAGGAGCGGTTGTCTTTGGCCACATTGTGGGCCATCCAGTTGACTTTGGTTGTCCAGCTCTCTCTCAGGGCCTCGTCGAACTTCTGCCGGAACTGCTTCAGTGCCTCGTCGTCTGTTTTACCCAGAGCCAGAGAGTCCTGAGGAGGGAGGGGTTGTAGGGGAGGAGGAGGATTAGTGGTGTGGGCAGGAGGAACGGGCAAGTATTGAAGAAGTTGATGAAATGGAAACAGAATGTATGAATTATTTTCACCTACATACGACTTTGCTTAGTGATGAACTGACTGAATTGGCCAAGGGTTTCTGTTGCCCTTTATCCTTCATCTCTTTCCCCTTACTTACTGTCACTTGTCAAATGCTAGCCATGAAAAAATGGAAAGCTGAGATTTTTATCTTGATTAAAATGCACTTTGCTATACAATGCTATTACTAACTATACTTCCAGTTTCTTCTCCCCCACATCTTTTCTCTTTGCAGAAATCAGCAGTGTTGTACCCGAACGCGTTCAAAGAACGTTCGTTCATGAACTAACTCATATTTTGGGTGAACGTGAACGTCCCGTTCATTTTTGCTTGATGAACGTTAAATTGTGAACGCACTCATTCTGCTGTTTCTTGAACGGCACTCTGATTTCGTTCAGATTACGTTCGTGCCAGATTTCAAGAGCCCTCGGCGAAAAACCAAGCTAAAACAGTAAAAACACATGGTAAACGACCATTAAAATGTCGCAGATAACCACCCGATCTGGCAACCGCAAGTCCTGCCTGTCGCTCTACCAACTTCGTCATCAGCGGTCCTCAGTCTCGTCGTCAGGATGCGTTTACTGAGAAACTAATTCCCATACAGTCGGGAATTAGCTCGTAGCTCGTGGCAACGTAAAAAAAAAAAAAAAAAAAAAAAGAACTAAAAAAGAACGAAATAGTTCATTTTTGGGAAGCATGAACTTTAGTTCACAATTTTGAATTATGAACGATGAACTGAACTAGTTCATTTTAAAAGATTTGAACAGAACTTTGAACTAGTTCATATAGAAAGTGAACTTTCCTAACACTGGAAATCAGCTACCAAAGGGGGTGAGGTAGAACTACCCCCTTTGCACTAACTAAAGCTGTCCTGTGATACGATGTAGATGTTTATGTGAGCTACTGAATATCTGTTGTCCTCCCCACCGATTAACATGCATATTCTACATGTACAAAAAAACGCCGTTTGATACCTTTAAGTACTGGATGTCTTTGACTGAAGTGAGCTCAGGCAGTCCAGCAGTCAGCATGAGGGCGAACAGCGTGATGAAGAGGTTCCCGTTCTTCCTCAAGATTAGATAGGCTTCCTCACAGTACTGACGGAAACTACAAGACCAACATAGAAACATATACACTGTTCATTATTTGTGACATATACAAGACAGGGTATGTTTTATTTGAAATGACAGCGATCAGCATGATGTTCTTTTGTGCTGCTTCCTTTTATTAAGCAAGAAACATCCCAAAGCTGTCAGTGGCCTCCCTCCTTCAGCATCCCTTGTAAGCACAGTATATCATGAGTGTGAGATTATTTTTTTTAACTGAATTATGCCATTTTTGGACTGCGCCTCATGCCATCTTAATATTATTTTGAGAAAGATGAATAATTTCTGTTACTTTTCAAGCAAAAATGTCAAATATTTGCTGGTTCCAGCTTCTTAAATGTATAGATTTACTGCTCTTCTTTTACATTTACGTCACATTCGGTTCTGGGAAAATGCAATGAGCATTTTTCAAATTTTTTCCCATTTTATAGACTAAAGATTTAATCAATTAATCATGAAAATAATCGGCAGATGAATCATTAATTGAAAAAAAAACGTTAGTTGCAGCCCTTGTGCTTAACCACTTGTGTGTTGATTGCTGTAGCACATTGGCCTGAGTGGTTTGGCTTGCGGTGAACATGTCAAAGCTTTCCTTTAACCATATCTGCAGAATTATGGCTGAGCTAAATGAGGTTTCTCTCGCACTGTTCATGATAAATGACAAACATTTCCTTTAAGTTTCAGGCCATCCAGTGACTCACTGCATTCTGACTCTGCAAATGAGCTGGTTTCAGAGTGCTGAGCACTGACATTTACGGCCAATCTTTTTTTCTTTCAAGAAGCTAACAAACGATCACATTGTGTATGCTGGTTACAGTTCTTTAATAAACAGCTCAGTTGTTGTAATCTAAGGGGTGCTGAAAATGGAGATGTTTACTTGCCTCTACAGGTATAAAGGAAATATCTTTTGAATATATTGTAGGTCACCATATAGATGGTATGTTTTCACCAGGCTATTTCCGCTTTCACAAAACGATTCATATACACGATTCGTGTTTACCATCTGATCTGGTACTCAGGGTACCATTTCCTGAACCCACACATACCACATTTGCTGACGTAGCAATGCACCACAACTGAACTTCCCTTTTCACAGATAAACATTTTTGAGGATGCAGTAGATCATTTTCTAGCTCATGTTCACATCAAAGGCAGGATCTATCACCAAACACCCAGCTGTGAAGCTTGGTTGTTGGGTAACTAGCTGGTTTGAATGTCACACGCTCATACTGAGTTTTATACATACAGCCGTTCAGTCAGAGCTATTAAAGATGTAAAGACCTGTGAAAGGCCTGTGGTCCATTAGTGATGATATTTCATGGTAACAGTGCAGCAATTAGCTGGCATGGCAATGCTAACAGGCAGGGTAGGGTAGCTGTTTCATAATGTATGTCTACTTCTTTACCACACATGAGAGAGTTCTATGTTTACTTGGATTATTTCTGAACTGTAGTAACTTCAGCAACTGAAAGAGTTCATTTTCTCATCTTCAGTTGTTTACTCTCCTGCACAGTTAAGAATCTAGGTCGTAAGCGCACCGATTACTGTAACACCAGGGTATTTCCACTGTGACAAAATGACTTGCCTACTTGCCGGTGCATAGCTGGTAAACAATGCAGGCGTCAGCAGCGCCGCTTCATGAAGCCAATGCATGCCACACCAGCATGAACATCATTACAGTTGGGTAACAGAAACACGTTGTGGTTTGTTTATATTTTCAGATGACATGACATATTTGACTTTAGTCGTCTATATCTGGGAATAATAACTTACAAATGTAATATATAAAGAGCATTATCAGAATTGTTTTACCTAGTAATGTCCACCTTTTGTAAAAAATGCAGCAGCGACAAAGATTTCATTCACGAATCCAGAGACTATAACAAGCAAGTTTTTATTTTTCTGTTAGTTCCTACAGTATTTGTACCAGTTCAGTATCTGAATATTTCAAATCTGTATGACAATAGAAGAGACTGGTGGTAATGGATCGAATGTTTTAAATTTGTATTCTGTAAATCTCTCAAAAAACTTGGGAGTTTCTCACCACACTGAGCTGAGGAGAATAGATTATCATCACAAAGAGATCTGACACTAATACGTCAATATGTTTGCAATCTTGTTATGTCTGTATGATTTTGTGATCCATGACAGTGCTGATCATGTTCGATTAAAACTTATTATGCTGTAACAACTGACCAGCGTCTGTCATAGTCAAATATCTCCTCCTTTCATTAAGCTTCATTTCATCTTATTGCATTTTAGCAGAGCGCAATTCTCCTCAGTGAAACTTAGTGTTCATCAGTGCCTGAGCTTCTACTGCCAACTACTGGTGGGAGAGGGTACTACACAGACAAACCTCTGCAACCAGCAACACACGTGCTTTTGATTGTCATTCATCCTCTGACAGTCCAACATCACAGTTTGTACTTTTGTTCTTTTATCCCACAGCTTATTCTACACTCTTCTCTCTCTTCTGTCCACCCAACAAATCAATTTGAAACAAACAAACAAACAACCAGGCTGAGGTTAAAAGGGTAAACCAATTAGAACAAACCTGCCGAATTTTTCTGTGTATCCCGTCTTGCCCTGCTGTATAACATGGATGAAGTCGTGTGTGAGGATAAAAGGCACACGCTCCCTCTTGATGCCAAACTTGGACTTAAAGTTGCCCAGGATGTGGCCGAAGTCTATGTGGAAGAGCTGAAAATGAAGAAGAACCAATCAGTAAGTGCAATGAAACCAGGGAGGAACACAAATGAAGAGAATGGATAATTTTTAGAGATGAAACAAGGTCTGTCCTACCTGCCCGGTGCTGCGGACCATGATGTTGTCACTGTGGCGGTCTCCGATACCCAGGACATAGGTGGCTACACAGTAGCCTGCACATGAAAGAGTGAACTCCTCGATGGCTCGATCAAGAGCGTCGCTGTCAATACAAAAGATACACAGGATACATTGGTCACTGTCACCTGTAACACACGAAAGGTTCATTGAATCCACAGGCAGCATCTTACCCAGAGTTTCTCTCTTTGAGCCAGTTGAGCAAAGCATCCTTGTTGAAGGCGGCAGCTGCTGCCACGTTGCTGCTGGTCAGCTGGATGTTGGCGATCGTGTCTGCTGAGGAGACAACCTCGATCAGCCCCGCCCGGTCACCTGTCGCCAGACAACCATATGGTACGATTCTGCACGATATGTAGAGAAGAAGAAGAGCTTAATGATATCAGTTGGATATCAGTTGGGACATGTGAACCATGTGATATCTGCCCTGGAGTATTTGGTGGTTAGATCCACTGTGCAACCCCTGCTGATACATGCAGAACACTGAATCATTTCACTTTTTCCACATTTACACATAGCTATAGCAGAGACAGTGTCTGAGTTTTGTCATTTTTATTTCAACACACAAACGAAAATAGTCTCCAAAAACATGACCAAATCAAGATCCAAAAGTCTGTGTTACAAAAGTCTGTCTAAGGTCATTGGACCGGGCAGTCTAAATGATCCAGTTCCAGTGTTGTGTATTTATGAGATTAAGATATTAGGCTATGTTTTATTTGGAAGTCCTTTCATGCCCACTCCCCTGAGTCCAATTCACTCTGTCGGCCAGCATACAATATCATACTGTTCATACTGAGTGGAGACAGGACAGATGGGAACATTTGGTGAAGAACATATGGTGATTACGGACGGCACACAGACCGATATGACAATACATCTTCTTCATTCACTTTAACTTCTTCTTTCCTTCCACAAGATGGCAGTAGGTCTTCATTTTGCAGAATACAGAATTATGTGACCTGGAATATTCTTCCTGAGAACACTTCCTTTTTTGCGATAATTTCCTGACAGTGCCCCCAAGGTCTTAGAGTATCAGGAAGCCATGATGTCTGACAGAGGTTTAATGGAGACCAAATGCCTTCATTTTTTTATTCAACTTGATAGGTGTTGAGTTTAAATGAATCAGAAGAAAATGACCATAGACAAGTAAGGGTACAAGTGGTAAGATACATCAGCAAGATATCACAAAACAAACTCAAATTCACCACATCATAGTGGTCTCTTTGGATTGTCCCTTCCTTCATTCACAATGTCCTGTCACTGTGTTCGAACTCTGAACCCATGTCCCTGTAATCTGAAGCACCGTCCTCAAGCTCAACTGTCAAAACAACCCCCTGACTGCAGAGCTCCAGATGTGTCAGCGTATGACGAAGGGAGAAAAGGGGTTTGTGAAAGTGCGAAAGTGTGGACTTGATTAGGGTGTAATGCAGATAATGTGTGCGTGTATGTGTGTGTAGATGTCTAGGGTGTAAGAGGGTTGGAGGTCAAACTAGCATGGGGTAATTTAGTGTCTCCCTTCCTCTGCTGCACCCCACCAGAGCTTCCCCTTCCCTGCAGAGAGCAGGAACAAACAAGCTTGACAAAGTCTGTTCGTTTAATGCACATAGAGACAGACAGACAGACAGACAGACAGACAGACAGATAGACAGACACACACACACACACACACACACAGTGTTTCCATCACTTCAGAGGACATTACACTGACACAATTATTTCCTGGAGACTTACCCTGACCCTAACTCAAGTCTTCACCCTAAAACTAAATGGTTTCTGTTATGTGGACTTTGTGTTGTGTCCCCATAAGGAACACAAATAAGGAAAAAAAACAACAAAAAACACACAGACACACATATACAGAAAAAAAACTCACCTGAGGTCCAGATTAGCCTCCTTCCATAGTCGATCCATTAACCTCAAAATCTGGAGTGTCAACATGTCTTGTCTTAGATCTGCGAGAAGAGGGTAAATGAAGATGAATAGGGAAACATTTTCTAAATTTCAAAAGAAAATGTTGTGCTTTGAAAAAGTTAACTTGAACGATGAAAACGGACTCATCATCATGTCATACGCTCCTTTGCCAAACCACCCTCTCCCCTTCTGTGATCAACCCCTACCATCTCCATTCTTGAAGATGATTCCCAGGGTGTCTCCCCCCAGCAGCTTGTTGTTGTAAACAATCCAGAGAGGCTTCATCTTCGAGTCCATGTACCGACACTTCTCCACACTGATGAGAGAATGAGAAGACAAGATGTGGAATGACGCATCTTGAGGAGAAAGTTCAACCTAATCTGAAGCTCTATGATCAGAATAGTGTTGCCTTACTTGATGCCAGACAGCAGGACATTGGGGTTTAGAGGGGAGTGCAGGTCTGACAGAGTCTCTGAATAGCCACTCTGCCTCAGACAAGTCATCATGGCCTCCTTGGTCAACATTGCCTCCTTGGTCTTACTCCGAGCGTTCTTGATGGTTCCCAGCTTAATTAGCTCATTCACTGATTTTAGCTTACTCAGGGCTTCCACCTGGTACAATCAAAAGACAGAACATATAACAGAACAATTGAAAATGTCAGAATAATATTTTAGAATTTGCTTGACTGAGAACAATCAACAAATCATAGGAATCATCCCTGAGAGACACATTCTCCTCAAACAGATCAGTATTGTAATCCCAAATGTGCATGCTCTTCCAAAGAGGGAAAGTGGGCTGAGAAATGACTGTGCTGATGATGAATGAGGCAGCCACAAGAGTCGCTGTCAGACTCAACACTTGATCTTGTTGTTGCTGTGATGGGCTAAAATTACCATAAATCTAATCCTGCTAGGATCGACAGCTGTTCTCATTGTTCAGTAAGGGCTAGTGGAGAGAAAATCTGAAGTCTTGATATGAATATGAAGGAAAAAAAATCCCTTGTGTGTGACCTACCTGTTTCTTTAGAACCTCAATATGAGGGATGCTGCCTCTACAGTAGGCTTCCAGGATGAGGGCAAACTGGACTGAAACAGCTGGCATGTGGATCTCTGACCTGCAGAGGGCAGCAGAGCAGCCACAGTCGAGAAACGTCTCAAGACTCAACCATTTTTTAAAACACGCAATCTCTTTCTCTTTCCTTATGTACACACAGTCACTCATGCCAGTACACACCGTAGATGCCAGAAGAGGAAGTGTCCTATCTTGCGGTTCCCCTGGGCACGCTCCAGCAGGAAGTGGGTGAGGGCGCAGTCATAGTAAGGCTCATAACGCAACACCTGCACCAACTGTAGCAAGTACTGTGAAAGCTCCTCATTACTGAAAGAGGGAGAGAGGAGAAGGGGAAGCGTGAGAGGAGGTTTTCTGAAAGGCCTCCTTCTAGCTTTTAGTTTCATTTCATTATTTAACTTTTAGTTGGATTTTAAATGATTATGTGCCTTCAGGAAACTCATGCGAACAGTCATTTATAATAATGAAATCAAGGAGGAGGGGGAATATAACAAAGTGTTCTGGAACACTGTGATTGATTATATGAATGCAGAAGCTTGAATATGACACAAAGAAAAAATGTAGAAGGCCACTGTATTATATAAAGCTATATATGTGGGTGGATACATATGCTTACCTCATATCGCGTAGACAGCCCACAGCATATTCTCTGACATACTGGTCAGGATAGTTGAAGTCCAGAAGCTCCAGAGCATCTCTGGGACACAGTTTGGGCCAGATCTGAAGCAGTGCCTGGAGCTGAGACACAAACACACACACACACACAAATGCTCAGAAACTGCTAACCAAACATTTAATCAGAGTTACATCCAGACACTATACAGTCCTTGTGTGGCTGAATTGTGAATTAAATGTCTTATGTAAAAGTGTGATTGACCTTGGGATCACTCACATGGCTGCACAATTAATCTTTGAGTAACAACAATTGTGATCACTGTTTTCTTTTTTGTATATACATTTAAGTTGCCAAGGTGTGAAATGAACACTTTACACTTAGATGACCTGCTTAGTGCAACAAAGCTCCCAAAACAAACTGACACAGGTCACAGGTGTTGGTTTCATGGTGCTGTGATTGACTGGTCTCTGCAGTGTCTCTCCACAAGTAACATGCAGTGTAATGTAACGACTCAGTAATAAATCACCCAGAAGGTGGTTTATTACTGAAGGTGGTTTATTACTGAGCACAATTTTAGTTGTATTACGCATTGAAAGGGCATGCTCATTTCATGTGAAGAAATATGCAAAACAACATTTTAAATATTGTTATTCTAGGGCTGATTCAGTAAAAGCTCAAAGTGAGGGTAGTGTTCTGTCAAGTCAAGATGTTTCTCATAGGTGGATGTATAGCCATTATGCTAATATTAACCAAAAATAATAGTATCATTATTTCTGTCAAGACTGCAGCCTCAACCAATACATAATATAACTCTTAGAGCTGAAACTGGTGTGAATTGAGATAACATTACATGAATGTTGATGAGACTTTTTACATGTGAAAACATACTGTATATATTTATAGTGTGACTGGAAGTATTCTAAAGTTTCCAAGAACAGTCACAAATACGAACTTTGTCTTTTAAACTTCATTGAATTTAAAGCAAATCACCTATTTAAAGAGACTCAAAGATCTGCATGGAGAAGAGTGAATTAACTATAAAAAAAAAATAGTGTACTCCTACAGACACAGAGCCAAACAGGCTTTTAAGTTTGTAACCAAAAAAACTATGAAACTACTGTGACCATTGTTTATCTGTGGTGTAGACTGAAAAGAAATATGCATAAACAGTGGGTACGCTGGCTCACCTGGGCCATGTCCTCATGTTTGCTCCACTTGACGGAGAGTAGCAGCTTGGGCAGTGACTGAGGGAAATTCTCTCTGCAGTCATGGCGTAGTGTCCAGATCAAATCCTTCTCGTTTTCACACAGCTGAGAGAGGGCATCACGCTCCATGATCTCCTTTAGCTCTATGTGGAACTTCTTCCCCCCACGACCCTGAGGGAAACAACGAGGAAGGAAGAACGGTTAATTGGGTTTGACAAGGAGAAGGTGAAGAAGATGTAGAGGAGAGAAAGGGTGAGGGCATGAAGGAGTGTCAATGAAAGAAAACTGGAAGAGGAGCCAGGATGTGAAAGGAAATGAGAGGATGATGGAGCATAGCAGTAGTGACTGTAAAGAACCACAAGATGGCAGGAATGTATCAAAATATCCAGCACTCATCAAGTGCCTTGAATACAGTTAATCACAAATCCACAAAACAAGTACTAATATTGAATTGGCTTAGTTTTAGCAAATTGTATGCTGTCTGATTCCAAAGGGACACATACACTTTAAACAGCCAACAATATTAATGCAAACTCAGAGTCATGACATGCAAAAACTTTGATTACATCGGAATAATGTCAGATGAACTGTAAATGAATTGTAAACAAACAGACGTACAGTAGGAAATAAACACTAAATTTTAGTCTGTCCAAAACCATAGTTTCACACACACACACACCACATGTTAAAGGGGTGCGTTCAGGCATGCCCTCTACATAACACAGCATTACGTAACTGGCTGTAACACGCCCAGGAGTGGGGTTTTAGTTGAGGGGCGGTTAAACAGGAAAACATACAAGTAATCTGATTAGAGTCTCTAGTTTTGAGGGGGATTGAAATATTTGTGCTGCTACACCCTGCCCAAGTGATAACAATGGGTTTCCAAGGCAACTAGCTGTACATGCCTGCATACTTGTGGTGTGTGTCTGTTAAGAGTGTGTGAGGGGGAGAGACAGACAGAAATGATGCAGCATGCTAATTTATTAGAAGCCAACTTGGACCAAATGTTTATATATAAATATAAACCCTTTTATTTTCACCTGGTCTGCCCTTCTATGTATTCTGAATGTGTGCCAATACTGAGGTTCACACAATTATCTCTCGCTGTACATGAACTCACCATTGGTATGCAGTCATTTGCTCTGGCGATCTCTGCAGCTTTTTCCAGTATCTACAAAAAAAGTAAGCGAGGTGCATATGAGTGAGAGCACACACTCCGATGCAGCACATTAGGCAGGCCGAGCACGTCCTGATCCTCTCGTACTAACAGCCACCGCTTCATCATAATCACTAGGTGCCATTATGAAGAGCACTAAGCCACTGCGATGACAAATTCAGCTGCAGTCAGGTCTTTAAAAAAAAGGCCACAGAGGTCTCATCCAGACGTCTAAGTTCAGACATAGTCTGAGTATGGTACAATCGAGTTTTTATGCGTGACTGCAGAAATGATTTGGTCATGTGTATTACATATTTAAGCTTAACGGTATGTGCAAATGCTGGCACACAGGTATGTTTCTGTGAGTTGACCTGAATACACTGACTGACAGCTGTCTGACCTTGTCGAAGGGAGGGAAGATGATGGGGTGTGACGAGTACTCTGGGAACTGGATGTGCAGTGCTGTAGCGTTCTCAGTGTATGGGTTGGTCTGAATGGTTCCTATGGGGTTCAGCATCTCTTCAAGTTCATCTGGTTAAGACAGAGATACTCATGAAATGACATGCATCACTGGAGAAGCTCATTTAACTGAATTAGTGTTGTAGATATGAAGTGTGTGTGTGTGTGTATGTATACCAGGAAACGACGACCAGCAGTGCAGGATGATGTCTCCAGTCTTCAGCTGGCCTTTGTAGTCAAACACCATGGTGTTGACCCAAGCTATGGGGTAGTGCTGGACAGAAAAATAGCAAAACAATATGGAGACTGTGTTTATATGTTATTTTTTTAGACAATTTATTTGACCCACTGCAAACTGCAGACAGTGCAGGCTCATGTACAAGCCTGTTTCTTACCACTTTCCCTGCTTTGCGGATGGTCTGGTACTTGTTTATGTGAGCGTTTTTGGTGGACTTCTGCTTCTTCACCTTATCCATGACGGCATAGATAGCAAAGCAGAGGCGGGTCATGCGTGGCAAGTCACAGACGGAGAGGTCGAACTCCAGCGTGCTGTCCTTCCATGTGTGATCTGAACGTCCGCTGCTCTCGCTGCTCACTGCTGGCTTGCACAGCAGCTCTGTGCCGTGGAAGAGCCCCGCCCTCACCTGGACCTGGGTGAGTGGGAGGAGTTGGCAGTTTAATTAATAGTTTGTTTAATTTCATATTTATTTACCAGCCGGTCAAGCCAGTCTGCTTCAAATTATCTAGCCTGATACATTTAATAAGAAATAAATTCCAAAGTTAACAGATAAGTCTGATGTTTTTCTATTGTTTTCAGATTGGCAGAACAAAAGCCATGAAAACACCAAAACCAACAGTGCATTAGCTGTTCCTCCATGTGGCTTGACGCTTGCAGCCCTAAACACATTCATTCTTACAGAAGATATGAATCTTTAAAAAGGGGTCACAAATATAATACAATTTCAGTTTTAAAAAGCTGGGCACTGTAGTTTTTAGCAACAGGACTAAATAATGTGTTTGTTTGCGACTATTTATATATCCACATTTGCTGCTCTATTGAGTATTTCTGGCAGCAGAATAGCGTTAGTGGGATTGACTTAAAATAAACTACAGTGTGTGTGTGTGTGTGTGTTTGTGACAATGAAGGGACATTGATGTGTTTTTTAAAAGTTTTTTGGACTACAATGGAGCTCTATGGCACATAGCAAGAAGGTCATTATTTATAAGTAGAATCACACCATTGTTGGGTTTGGAGTTTTCATGGGACAACATGAAATAAATTGAATATCACCAAACTTATCCATTAACTCCAACTTGCTTTGTAGCTCTGCCTCATGAAAACAAAGAGATTAACAAGATAATCTGAAGTACTACATCACATTCAAGCCAAAGCCATTGTTAAAAACCTTTCACGACATCTTTGCATTACCTAACTGACAGACAATGTCAGTGTGCCACTACTGTGAAACTGTGCGTGCAGGTTTTGTGGGAGCAGTGACATATTAACAGGAGCGTAAATGAATGTTTTATGGATGTGGACAAAGCAAGCGTTTACCTTGGCACTCTCCTCCGCGTTCACCTTGCTGCCTTTCACTAGGACTATCTTAAACGGGCTAGACACGTCCCACACACACGTCTGTACTTGCTGCAGAGGGAAAGTGAGAGAAGAAAGAGGGACCCGCAATGAGTGAGCAATATTAGCATAATGCACTGTAACAAAGTGTACTCTCACACGCTGCTTCTTCACACCCAGCAGTTCTCTGCTCGTGCGCGCACACACACACACACACACAAAACACAAACAATGTGGGAGGTCAGGCAGGTCATTCTGATGTCAAGCCAAGTGGATTTGCGAGGGTCAGCAGTCAGCAGGAAAAACAGCATCACATGACACCTAGAGTCTATGAACATGACTAACTAGCACACTTCCTGCTGTTTGCTGCCTCAGTCTTTGTCTGTGGATTTGTGTGTTGATGTGCTTGGATGTTTGTGCGAGCATGATTGTGTTTGTAATTTGCTTCATGTCAGATAAGAGACTATATTTGTGTCTGCCTCTACTATTACAAGAAACAAGACCTCCATGTACTGTAGCATCACAAAAACACCCCGTCCCTCTGCTGTCTTCTCTTGCTTTGTTTTGACCAATTATCAGTCCGTTTTCCTCCCACACAACTGCAGAGCATCCAATAGCAGCTTCCTTTCCTGAAAATAAATCTCACTTCCTGTCACAGACAACCACACTCCTATGGTAAACATATTACAGTCCGACAAGAATCTCTGCCTGCTTCTGTGTTCTCCAGTTTCTGTCCAGTACATTTCACTGCTATACAATTGATTGATACAGCACTTCAAACAGTTCATTACAAAATGCCATACAATCAGCAAAGTACAAAACAGCAAAATAATCAACAAATCACAGAACAGATACTTGGGTGAAGACATGGGAGATTTTATAAAGAGAAGCAGCCTGTGAGGCCCTGGTCTCCTCAAGCAATTTATAATGGGGTCTGGGAATCATAACAGCAGA
This sequence comes from Centropyge bicolor, assembly GCA_037975185.1. Lineage (NCBI taxonomy): Eukaryota > Metazoa > Chordata > Actinopteri > Pomacanthidae > Centropyge > Centropyge bicolor. Next base: position 58,442 of record JBBMOC010000150.1, read on the forward strand.
GGCTCTTTCATCTTTGTGTCTAAACATAGATCTTGGAATAAAATCATCAGAGGATCTCAGTAACAGAGGGCGACAGAGATAACATAGAGCAAGGCCCATCCTGGCTTTATCAGTTAAAATGTTCAAATCAATTCTATGACCAACAGGTCGTCACTTCAGTGATCCCAGATCTGCTAAAACACGATCCTGCTTCTTAATGCCAGTTGATCCACTGGCGGGTGATTTTTGAGTGAGCAGAGAGATATTCACCAGAAAAGGCAGGGTGTTACAGTTGTCTAGTCAGGAGGTGAAGAAGGCTTGAATAACAGTGTCTGAGTGTGATGTGGAGAAAAAAAGGTGTCATCTGAAATATTTATGTGTTGATGAACAAGAGCGGTTACAGATAGATAAAGGAGAGCAGGTTTAGAGCTGAAATAATTACTCAATGAATCTGGCTGGCTGCAACTCAAAAGTAGTGAATATTCTCTACTGTATAACATACACTGTATGTTTCCCATCTCTCTCTGTGACTGTCATATAAAGACAAAATGCCAAAAAAATAAAAGCATTCAGCATTCTTTAAAAACTAAAGAATTCTTTCATTAATTGGGAAAATAAACAACACATTTGTTGAAAATAAAAATAATCCTTAGTTTGAGTCCTAACCAACTATCTGGACAATGTTTCCATATAGAGAAGGCTTCATGGGATAATTAGTTATCTATCTCTAGTCATATAGAGCCACCTCACGTAAAACGGAGAAGCATAAAGTCGGCCTGAATTTATCAGAAATCATGGTCCACAATGATTGTGACACTTGGCAATTCCTTGACCAGGGAGTGGACATGTACTCATCAGAAAAATGTGGAAGTGAGGTAAAACTGGTGACTGTTTTTACTGTAAACCGACAGAATGTGTAATTATAAGACAGGAACAGTAAGAACAAGTTATGAAATAACTGTTCTAATGCTCTTATAATTATATGTGATGAATATAATGTGGTAAAGCTTCGTATGATGATTCACACCTGCTATATTTACAGACTTTTCAATCTGCACATCACCGGGCATCAGAGTGTCAGCAGGGCATCAGGCAATTAAAGCCCCCAGGAGACTCACTAACAAAGGCCAATTACATTCAACCTGACATTTAAAATGCGGGTGCACACATCCAGGAGTGATGTCACTGTGCACCTGGCAGCGGCAGCAGCGATGTTTTCTGACAACGTGGCGAATGCTGGCAGGGCAGCGCAGGCTTGCTCTGACACACTCAGAACACTGCCTCATAAAAGACAGGTGGCAGCATGTTTACTCGGTAAACCTCCACACCTGCCTCGTTCAGTGCAGGTGAATCAGTCGTTCACTGTTTTGGTGAAGCAAGGACACTATTCAGGAACCACTGGCGGATATTAAGTGGTTGTTATCTCCGGGACATGAGAACATCTTCATATATGTTCCACACTCCCAGTTTTAGTCCTGGTGATGCCAAATAAAGTTACATACATCAGAGACTGATAGTGAATTCAGCCATTTTAAAATAGTCTATGAAAAGAATTCTAATGAGCAGAAATGACAAAAACACTCAAAGCAATCAGTTGACCTGTATATGTGGTAGTTAGTAAAGTCTCTAAGTAAGTCAGATAGAAGCAGTCCATTCATTCACACAGCCACACATGTTACTAGACTAACCATGGGCACCCTTCTCTTGGGAGGTAGTGGTAAAGGGGGGTTGGAGGACTTGCGGGAAACCACAGCTCCAATGGCAGACATTTCCTTCTCAAACATGGTCTTGACGGTGCTGGTGTGGACCAGGGTGAGGTGTGGAGAGTCCTTAGCTTGCATGCATGTGCGGATGTACTGCAAACAAGACAGGACAGGTAATCTGTTTAGCTGGATTCTAGTTTTTAATAGCTTTGCTGTTTGTTAAAGTTTTACTTGCAAAAGCATCACTGTACTAGAGATGAGAGAAGAACTGCTTTTCACAACTAGGTAAAGCATTTTTATGGCATTTATATAAACAAGCCATAACAAGTGAAATTTATGTGTAGCTTGTCAGCAGACGATCAAATAACATGCAAGGGTGCAGACAGAAACCCATCTAATGTCAAATACCTTGGTGCTATAATTGAGTTTTATAAGTAATCAACCACACTAAGCTTGAGCTTGAGACACATTTAGCTACTGAGGCTCCAAACCCTGCCTTAATGCTAACACTGTTCCACATGGTGTTTGTCTAGTCTGACGCATAACAATATGCTAATAACAACCGCGATATGACTTGATTTGGATCTCTCTGTTTACAACAGTCACTTGCCAGCATGCTAATGTATGCTTTACCTGCTTTGACCTATCCATCATATCGTACTTCCTGCAGTAAAATTATAATCTTGCTGCTTTTTATGCCTGATGACCTCCTTATTATCCAGATGACTAATTCATTTACAATTTTAATTATTGTGCATGGTTCTGGAAATTTGATTAGTAAATAGGTCTAAAAAGAGCTCTAATGTCTAATGAGCACAGAGAATGGTTGAATGAATGTACACACTTTCAGAAGTAGTGTCGATCCATTTACAGTGAGTTAAACATAAAGTCAGTGCCACCATCTGGCTGTTCTATGTTCCTGGTGCACATGTTACCATAATATTGGTTGTGTGAATCTTTTCTGAAACAGCTGAAAACAAGTTACATATAAACATGCATACTGTAATAACACAATCCATCATTTGCACAGCTACCGGAAATATTATTAATGAGCCATCAGCTGCAGGGTTCAAGCCAATTCATTTTATATTATACCTTAACTTTTACAAGTCAGACCTGATGTCTCTTGCAAAGCCTGTCATAAAATAGGTTATAACATCTTACCAGTGCAACACAAGAACAAGGCAGGGCACATCTAAATCAGGATTTGTGAGCATCAGTCATTGACGGACACCTGACTGCGTGTACTGTGCAGACACTGACCTTGTACTGAATCAGAGGGTGGTCTCCACAGAGGAACTCCAGACACTGGCTGACCCTCAGTACATACTGACCCCTCCACACCTCCTCCTCGGGCCCGTGGGTGGTCAGCCACTTCCTCACGGCCAGCTCCATCAGCTCCGAGGGGGTGCAGAATGATGGCACCTTTAGACTGGCTGAGTCCTGCAAGACAAGGCAGGAAGACAGAGACAGAGAGATTGATTTAAGTGTTCAGTAGTGCTTAAAGCTGTAGCCCTTGAGAAATAATAGCTAAGCAGATAAAAGATGAAAAAAAAAAGCATGAAGAAAGAAACATGAGAAAGTACAGACTCTTGATGACCTGCTGGAGGCCTTGCTGCTAGATCATATAAGATAGTGAAGAGGAATGTTCAGAGAGTGAAATATGATCACCACCACTTTTTACACACAGACCTACAGTACACAAGTGTTTACACATAGAGGTCTAGATGAGATAAGGGAAGAGACAATAAGAGATTTGTGGACACACACAGATGGGGCTTACAAACAATACCTATCCAAAAAAAGTTGGGATGCTGTGTCAAACGTACATAAAAACTGTAAGTAATTATTTGGAGACCATGGTTTTGTAAACTGTTCCAGTTCATGTGTTTGACAAAGTGTTGAACCTCTCTCCATCCTCACTTGTGAGCTACGGAGTCTTTCCAGGATGAACCTTTCATACCCAATCATGACACTATCACCTGTTACCAATGAACCTGTTTACCTGTGGAATGATCCAAACAGGTGTTTTTGGATCAGTCCACAACTTTCACAGTCTTTTGTTGCTCCTGTACCAACTTGTTTGAAACGTTGCTGCCATCAAATTCAGAATAAGCATTCGCAAATGAGCATATGTCAAAAAGGATGAGCAAATTATCACATTCTATTTTATCATTTTTTACATGCTCACGCCTCATACAACTCACACAGCTTCTGTGGCAGAAAGAACAGGCTGTAGTAGACAGTGCACCACAATGTGTGAACATGCATGCATGTCCTTCACACACTGCCACAGTCAGTCTAATGTGGCACACTGAGGCTCACTGCTTCGTCCTATTTATAGCACACCACTGACCCGATACCTGAGATGGAATTATAATTTCCTGGAGGTTTAATAAAAACGTCATCCATTAATAATTAACAACAAAACGCCAACATTGTGTTGGAACTACAAAACCTATAGCACTGAGCTATCATGAAAGTACTTCAGCATTTTACTGAACTTTTCTCTAAACTGTTTGAACAGTTCATATAGAAGTCGAAACCAGATAAGATTTAGATGTTAATGCAGTGAGGAAATCCCTATGATCACAATATCACTAAAAGGCTTACATGGAACCTTAGTCATATCCATATTAAACCACAGCTCCATACTTCCTGTCTATAATACTGCTCATTGTGTGTGAGCTCCCAAATAAGACTTCCTGCCAATGTCCACCTGAGCGCAGTGGCACAGATGGCCTGTCTTTGTGTATGTGCATGTGTTTGTCTGTGATGTTGATCAAAGCTGATATACACAGGTCTGGAGGGACCCGACCATCTGTTTTATTATTAAGTAACATTATTTCTATAATAGAGGCAGAGAGAAAGACACACGGAGAGACAAAGACAGATGGAAGGAGACAGTCAGAGAGTTCAGAGCAGGAGAGGGAGGTTCATTTTAATCAGGGTTTCGGTCCCTTGAGCTGCCATGCTAATGTGCATGTGTGTCCGGGAGGATGGCATAATTTCACTGATGGTTTTGACCCACTTAGTGTTGTCACATGACTTGATAGTTGGGCTAAGTCACGTGACGATGGTGGAGCTGCCAACTGTGAGCAGGAGAAGAGGCAGAGCTACAGTGCATGTGGCTGGTGGAGTCACACGGCTACTTTTGCTACTCAAACAAGGTGGTTTTGTCTGTTGTAGCGGTGCAAGTCACACTGTTATTCTGAGCTCATTATGCATGCAGAGTTGTTGTGCAGGCGGCATGCTATGGCTTTGACTAATGGGTATGTCATTGTTTTTTTTTCTGGCCTCCTCTAGTTCAATATAAAAATGATGACATTAATACAAAGAAGTACATAAATTATACATTATTCTTAGTAACTGCTAGCTTTCTACCAAGAAGTCAAGTCATAACATCATAATGTAACCTATCCAACTTCCACTTACTGTAAAATTAAACTTAACTATTTACTTAACTATTATGTTTAATGACAACAAGGCATGACTCTTAGACCTTAGACAAGTTTTAAAATAATCTAAAATCATGTTCTTAAGTATTTACTCATATTTATGTTTCTGATTAAAAATGGATCTTCCCAGATGTAATACATTTGAGGGATGATCACTGTTGTACATCTGTAATGTCCTTGTATATCTCTGTATCCATCCCATAAATGAAAAAAAAAACAATAAAAATATTTTACAAAAAAAAAGGAAATTCCCAACATTATTGCTGTCTATAATAAAATCACGGACTGAAAAGAAGAATACTCCTGGGTCCCGTCCTGTGAGGCTCTTCCTTTGGCAGCTTTCTAACAGTTGTCCCTGATGCTTTTAATAGGCAGTAGTACTGGACATTTCAGGCAAGCCTTTGCCAAGATGCTTCATATAGGCCATTCTGGGCATAATATTAAAAATAATCAATCACATCTTTTGTCTACAAGACTGGGTTCTTGTATTGATAAAATAATGATGATTTACATCAGCTATATGTTTCCATGGAATCTGATAACTGGCACAGTTGCTGTACTAAGGATATGAAAATCATTGCTGATTATTATGAACAGTGAGGACTGAACTTCAATAAAACCTTTAATGAGACTTTTTTCTTTTAATGAAGATTTCCTGTGCAGGCTGTCCAGCTTCACTCTGAATGCAATCAAGGACAAATCTATCAAAGCAAAAACACAGCTGAGTGTGAGTGGCTATCAATGATCTAATGAAGAAGAATTGATTAGATGATGAGATGATAATTAGAATTTTTAACTTTGTTGTCTGTTTTTTTTTTTCAATTACAAAAAGTAAATTGGTTTTTAATGAACATTTTCAATTTATGTACTCAATAAACCACAAATACACTTGTTCTTAGTCTCCACTCACCGAACATCTGCTAACAGTTTTCAGGATTTACAGCACTGGATCTTGACTCTCACCTGAGACTGATCAAAGTGGATAATGACTTTCAGGTCGGCCAGCCGGTCATTGAGGCCGTCGGTGGAGGCCGTTCCTGCTGTGGGCTCCAGCTGTGGGGAGAAGCAGGCATGCAGCCATTCTGTGCAGTTCATCATCTGGACTCTTTGCATCCGTTCTTCACTCATACGAAACATCTTACTGCGAAAGTCCTTCACCTCCTGGTCATTTATGGCATCGAGCTCATGGAGACCTAGCGGAGGTAAGGAAACAACATGGTTACCGCTATGCTATAAAGTAAGGAAAACGACCGCGAATAAAATTAAAAACACTACAAGCAGTCAAATCAGAGGGTGGGGTGGGACTTCCAAACTTTAAGTATTATTTCTGGGCTGCACAATTGAGACCCGTCATTTCTTGGATTAAGGACCTGTCATGTACACGATGGCTAAACATAGAGATCAGTCAATGCCAGATACCTCTTAAGGTACTACCCTTTCTACATGTTTCTCTAAAAAATGCTCAAATGGGAGAGTGGACTAGAGCAACCATAAAAGTGTGGAGAGCTATCCAAACTGCCTTTGGTTTACCAAAGCAAATCTCTTCAGGGGCTAGCATAGGCTATCTTAAGGATTTTGTACCAGCACTTACAGATGCGAACTTCAAAAAATGGCCAGGACACAGACTTTGTCATTTGCCTCAAATCCTACACAATGGAGAGCTTAAATCATTTGAACAAGTAAGACAGGAAAAAAAAGATGTATCAAGACTAGTGGACTGATTAGATTACAGTAACATCTGTGTCTCTAGTCTGCATGTTATGAGAATTCAGTTTAATAAAATAATAATCATGTCTCTAGAATTAGGTACTGATGCTAATCAATCGGTGGTTTTTCATGAAGCATGAATCTCATGAAGATCTGTCAAGTAGGAAACTGTATATACTAGGGTAACATCCTTTAACTTTGATTAAAAATGCATACACACCTGTGCAACACTTGATGCCAGGCATAAGCACCTCGTAGTACTGAATGTGTAAAAGGGATTATAAACAGCAGTGTCTCATGGGATTAAAGCAGAGCCCAAATGCCAGAGGTATGAACTGCTGTTTGGCTGATCATACTTTATCTCTGTGCTCCCTGTTGAGCTTTTGTCTTTGGGCTTTTATCAAAGGGGTGCTGCACAATACCCTCTTGGTGATGAAAACAACATGTTGACATTTAAAGCCGTTTAACATTCATATGACCCTCAGCATTCAAAGAAGAGCCCTGAACCACATCAGCTGCATTGTGTGTGTGTGTGTGTGTGTGAGCAGGTTTGTGTGACTGTATTTCTGGAGGGGAAAAAAACATGTTTGACCGTGTGAGCGTGTAATAGTTTGTTACTGTGAGCTGCAAGAGGGAAGGTGTGTGTGTGTGTATATGTGTGTGGGGGACTATCCAGACGTGCCTGTGGGGTTCCTTTTGAAAACACCACTTTAGTCTGACAAAAGCCTTTAAAAAGATCATGTCAGACCAAAGCGGAGCCAGGAGGGGAGAATATCAATATCGTCTGAGTCTCCTTCAATTAGACTCAGAGCCCCTTCTCTGCCTTCTCTTTGCATATCTTCCTCTGAAGAGGTCTGCTGTGCCCTGAGGACTTCCATAATCCTGAATATCACGGTCAGAAGGGGGCTGAGAATGTGTGCCTGTGTGCAACTTCATTTGTTCGAGAGCAAGAGGAAATAGCTGGATCTGTATTATTGTGTTTGTCTTTATTAAAGAATTAAGACAAAAAACAAATATTCACATTTGAGAAGACAAAACCAGCATATGTTTGACATTTTTCCTGAAAAATGACTAAAACAATAAAACAGTTGCAGATGAATTGTCTATCAATCCACTAGCTGACTGATTGTTGCAGCTGTGATAGCTACTGTATTGCTGGGATACATGATATAGATATGAGTCTTAAGACCGTTTGAATTGGAGTAAGAAAGAATTTTTTCCGCCCATGCATTAATAAATATTCTGTCAACAGATGTTTAATCACCTCAGAGCACTGCGCTTTTCTACAGTACTGATCGATCCTGTCTACTCCTCTAAGCGGCCTAATCTTCACCAGAGATAACACAAAGTGACAGGTGATGGAGGACATGTCGGGGACACGTCCAGTCAATCCTCACGCTTCTCTATCAGACTGCAGGGTCACTGATAGGAACCAGCTGCGGATGGGCCTCGGGTCAGATGGCTGAGGTGCTTAAGGCTTGTTGTGTGTGGGGAAAGATTTACTGTTCCACTTACCAACTCTAAGTGCTTTCTCTTTATTGGGAATGTGAAACAGACAGTAAGCGAATCGGCCGGGGAGGGAGTGTGTGTGTGTGTAATGTGTGTGAATGCTTGCCACTTTAACTTGAGGGAAAGTCTAAAAGTGATCTTACCCTTGCCAATGAGCACGCCGATTTTGGAGTCCAGCAGGCGCTCTGCTCGGCCGCAGTTGCGCGTCACCAGCTTGAGGACCGGCAGGAAAGGGCGAACGTCGCACAGCCTGCGAGTTTCGTCCTCCAGCTCTTCGTGCACGGCCGCCTGGTTGACGCACTCGAACATGTGGCTCTCCATCTCGCCCAGGGCAGGAAACAGTGGGAACGACTGAGCCTGCTTCCATAAGAGCTGCGAGGGAGAAGAAGTGGGGTTTCACAGAAGTGCTTTTGCACTGCAAAACCACAGGGAGTGTTTTTATGGTCTCCATTAGACTCAATTAAATAACTCCTACTTAGTAATATGTGCAACCGGAATAAAAAGCATCAGTGTTTTTGGCTTGGTGGCCATGTATACAGTATATATGAGATTATCTGATGGTTTCTGAAAGAGTTTGATAAAGCAAGGCATATAGCATCTTCTTAACTCATACAGGACCATCACAGTGCTTTGCATGGAGATGAACTTGTATAACTTAAGCAGTAAAATGCTGATTTTCCAATGGCGTTAAAACTAATTAGGTATGAGGTGTGTGTAATATATTCTGGAAAGTGTATGTTTCAGATCAAGCCTGACTAATGGCAACATGACACAGCTCCCATGTGAGCCGACCAGGATGTGAATAATAATAAATCCACTAGCCAATCCCGCTGTGATTCATGTCCCTGTGCCTCCACAGCATGATCGCAGGGTTCGGTGTCAGGTTGAGTGTGCTGTGTGTCTCTGAGGTTATACAGTTATGCTGTAGCATCCTGGAACAGGAACAGTTTGTCCTCCCAACAGATATCTTCTTCTCCAGGAACACTCGTGATTTTATGTTACATGTTGATCACATCTTTCCACAAACCACCGGCAAAATGCATAGATGATTTAATTATTTGATGCTCTTAGAAATTTCTTATCTAACTAACCTACTCTAGAAAGTTATTGCAATGCTGTGTTTATAATCCAGCAGTCTCAACAAATTACAAATGGAAAAATGTAGATTTTCAAATGATTATTTTCAGCTCCACAAAACTTTTTTTTTTTTTTTAAAACAATCTGCTTCCTGGAAAATCTGTTCTGGTCTTTATTAACATGAATGAAACACAGTCATTCCTAAGCCTGTTCTCCTTAGCTTCCTAATAACCGATAAAGAATCTGGTACAAAGCTGTCTGGAAGGCCTGCGAAGGTCAAAGAAATGTTCTCCCCTTTGGCTAAACTAAAATCCATTTGTCTCCTTTCTTTCATCTACCAGTAACGTAGAATTTCTCAGAGCTTTGCACTCTGGGAATAAATATCTCTCCTGTGCGCGTGCCAACAGGCATCTTTTATGCATGAACACCCACATAGTATATATCTAGTCCACTGAACTTCAAGGCCTGAACATACACAGGAACCTCCCCTCATCATGTAGTTCCATGTAAAGCAAACATTATTGCCAAGAGCAAATATCTATGATGAATATCTTTGGTCACATTATGAAGCCAGAAGTGATTTCTAGAAAATGGGAGGCAGACATTATGTTCACACACAGAGACAGGCGGACTTGTTTACTTGCTGTTCAGAACAACCTCCTCAGGCTTTATATAATAGTGCCTATCTGGGGAAAACATGTTTGAGATTGTGTGTCAATGCAGGACGTGTTTTCTATGTAGATCGAAATATAAAAGAAAGCTTTTATAACGGCTGTGAGAAGCTTGAGTACTGAGTAACCAGGAAAATACATACCGTACATTGTAATGCCATCCAATACAGCTCTGAATACGCACACACTAACTTTTAGGGGTGCATAATAACATTGGCATGTCAGTGGTACCAGTTGATGAAGGCTTTAAAATTAAATATCAGTTTTGCCCTGAAATTTCCCAGTTGTGGGACTAATAAAGGAATATCTTATCTTAAATAAACATATCTGACTCTATTATATCTAATATTGTGCATCTGCACTAACATTGCAATTTTTTTTTTAATTGAGTCAACTCAGAAGTCATTTTTGAGGCTGTTGTTTGAGATGATGTTGTAACTGAATGCATTATTTTGCAAAGTGTTTCTCTCATTTGTAAATGAGGTAGACAAGCTCCTTTCAATTTAACAGCTGAATAAAAATAACCACAACAGAGTTTTGCCTCAAATTAAGAGTAGTTATTGCAGGGCTATTGTAGACAGGTGTTTCCATCTTTCTGGTCACTCTGGATTGCTGAAATCAATTCCTGAATCAAATCACAGCCAGCTTTTACCCCCACACATAAACAGTAGAAATGATAATTCCAAACACCTTCACACTAACACATACTTGGTGCCACTTTCTAAACAATGTAAGTAATTTCCTTAACAACTTTCTAAACACCTACTGAGTCTGTGACTTCTGACCTCCACTTCACAAAATTAGCTGCAGTCACGCACGGTGTCATGAGCTGTTCGCATGCTGAAAGCAATAACTGCTCACAAACAAAAAACACCCAACCAGCCGCAACAACCACCTGTGTCAAAACAGGCATTAGATAATGTCTAACTGACCAGATGTATGACTCTGTGTGTGTGCGTGTGTGTGAGTGTATAAACTGTGTTTTTCATTTTTAGGATTATAGGCAAGAGGCATGTAAAGACAAAGTCAGAACACAGCAAGAAAAATAACTTAATTCAATCCCTTTGTGTGTTGAAAGTTGATTTTATTAGAATCTATTAATTATCTGTTGTGTTGCAACGTGATAGCTGAAATAACCTCACCACAGCAGCAACACATGTCTTTAAGTACAACTGATGTGTAGAAATCTCATTTTAGCCCAAACCCTTGCTGTCACCCACCCAGTGCCACTCACCAGTTTGATGTGCTGTATGGTGGCCTCGCGTGGAACGTCCATCTGGATGTAGATACCAGTGGGCAGCAGAAAATCCACAGTGATCTGGTCCAGAGCGTGGCCGGCCAGGGGCGAGTGGGCCGCCCATATGTCCAGGAGGTCTGTCATGGCAGGAGGCATGGCAAGGGGCACCACACACCACCTCAACCATAAGGACCTGGAGGGTCAGAGGAGAGAAACAAAGACAGCTGAGACTGAAATTCATGGTTTTAATGAGCGTATTATATTTTAAAAAGGAGACGTTTTTCAGATATATTTCTTCCTGGTGGGTCACTCTGATTATTAGAGGGCGGAGTTGTGTGACGTGCAAATCAACCATGTAATCACAGAAGAGAAAGTAAAAAACTATTGTCAAAGTAGTGACTTCAGAACTAATTGAAAGCAAATTATGTTGTGAGTCATTCATCCTTTTAACATACAATGAACTGAACCTAACGACAAACACACTTCATGGGAACATGTTACAATCCCATACTGTTATGACTCATAACACTTTTCTGGAAACCTTGGAGCTTGGGGTGGTATTCCAGAAAACAATTAGGCCATTCCTTAAAGCTAACTCAGTTGTTTAGGCTCCTTTTAGCCACAGACCTGAAATCCCACATCACGTCAATTCACAGCAACAAACACAAATGATTTAAGGAAAGTCGCTTAAAAAGCAGCCATTTTTAGATGCGCACATGTAAAATTCTGACTATGTACAAACATGTCTCCAACCCATATGAAGACCTAAACTTTGTCAATAGCTATTCCAAACTGACTCAAAGCACAAACAGTCACAGTTAATCTTGAGACGTTTCAGAGGCTTTCACACAATCCAGCAGTGCATAAAATACAGACCTTAAATCAGTCAACACATCAGTCAACACTTCAGTCATATCTTGAAACCCCCACTGTGCTGTTTCTCTCGCCCACATACAGACTCCTTTCTATTGTTCTTTTCATTAACAACAAGTTGACAGGAGCAAATGATTCAGTGTCACTGAGTCCCTGTGGGGGCAGCACTGTGCTGAGTAGAGTGTGTGGCTGGTGGCTTTAACTTGGGTGAGGGCCAGTGCTCAGAGGAATGCCCACTAAGCAAACAGAACAAAAGGTCAGGCTGCCCTCCCCTCATCTGACAATCTGGTCCCCCTGGCGGAGAACACACACACACACACACATAGGCGCACACACAAAATAAACACACTTATAGATGGATAACGCATGTATTAAAGTGCATGCTAATACATATGCACCATGCACACCTTTACAAAACACAAAGTCACATGCACACACACAGAAACACAGAGCGGCTGCTGTGAAGATAATTATCAAGTAAGGCAGGAGGGGGTTAGCCAGCCACAGGTCCTCTCTACATGTTCAAAAGCACTAGCTGAGAAAAGCTATTTCTGTCTGTCAATGGGAGCTGCAGAAGACTCCAATCTCTAAATTCAGTGCATGCAATCTAACAGGGTAAACATGCAAAAAAAAAAAAAAAAAAAAAGTGGAGCCATAAACATGAGCATGTTAACTGCAGCGAGTTCCATTGGGCTGCAGTAAGTGGCGTCCCAGCTGCTGGTGTAAAAAACAGCCCACAGCCTGGTTTCCATTTGGGTTTGTGCCTCAACCACAGCTGTACCGTCACACCACTTCCACCTGCCTTTTTCTCATTACCTAGTCCTCAAGTGGCCTCGTACATTAACTCTTCCACTAGGCCACAGGTCCATCTCCATTTCGTCTCGATCCGCCCATTAAAAGTGACAGCCCTGATTGCCTCTAATGGTCTTTCCCCCTCTATGTTAAGTGCTCGAGCTAGCAGCAGATGGGCCGTTGTTATGCCACGTGTGCAAGGATGGTGCAATATCTGCTGTGCATTTGGAGCCACGATCTCAGCCACTTAACATTATCGGCCATGCAAATGGAAACAATCTCGTGTGTGTTTCTGTGTGCTGTTCAAACTGCGCATTGAACATCTTTTAAAGGACTTTGCAGTTGCTGCATGTGATGAGGGGTGATGCAGACAAAATCGGTTCCACACAACTGACACACATATTACACCGAACAGGAATGTTTGTGTCGAAAATAACTTACATACATACATGAGACAATGTTTTACTCACTGACACACACACACACACACACTTCCAGGTGGCAACAAGAAAACAGGCAACAACACAAGTAACCATTCAAATGAAGAGTTAGAGGGCAGACAATGGCGAGCCTGTAACGTCACAAAGGTGCACAGTTACACACATGAAAAGTAACATGAGATGCAGCATGTCTGTCTGACGCACTGACAACACTGGGTGCTCAGGGACAAGTACATGTGCATGTGCAAGCACGTCTATGCATATAAACACTTGTCTCACTAATTATGGGCTTCTAGAATGACGTTTTCACACCAGACAGCTTGAATACTGTCTCATCCCGCTGTGATGCCAACACACTCGGCCTCTCTTTCTCTCTCTCTCACACACACACACACTGTATATACGCAGGTGAGCAGGGTTATTGAGGATGTGGTGGCAGACAGCCAGAGGTCTGCTGTGAGGTCAGGTTTCAGCGGCTGGATCAGAGGAGAACAAGTGGGTTTGCAAGATCAGGGAGAAAGAGAGAGTTTCATGTGACAACAAACAGAGGAGCCTGAAGGGATCAGTCCAGTTAGCCAACATTAGCAGAAGTAAATGATGTCTCACTATGGAGCCCTCAGTCCTGAGCTCCCAGGCACGCTTTGATGACTGTCTGTGTTTGAAGGTGCAGAAATATGATCCCGCTTAGATTTGCTTTGCCTGTTTTTTGTGCAAACAAATGAAGAGTTTGTATTTATGTAACAGTTACAAAAACTGTAATTCAATGCATTAACTGCAATTTCATGTGTAAAATTTTCGATGCAGGAGTTTTACCCGTTCATGTTTCCTTTCACAAACTCGACATGCCTGGGCTGAAAAAGAGAACTGCCATCTATTCATATCTTTAAATCTTGACGTATGATCAAATGTCTGGAAAGAGGTGTGTCTGTAGATCAAAGGACAGTTGGGAGATCAGAAGGGAGCACACCTGAGAGACAAACTGGTTTGCTTTTGTGAAAATGACACTGACTTCCAAAGATGACAACACAGAACCACATGCTGTTCTGCAAGCTCAGCCCCCTCCTGTTCACTCTGTACACCCATGACTGCAATCCATGACATGGGGAGCACTCTGTTATGCCATCATCTGCCAGATTTCAAACAACTTTGAGAATTTATATCCACAGAAAAATCGACAATCTTGCTGAATGATGCGCAAAGAACAACCTATTGCTCAATGTAAACAAAACCAAGGAGCTGAATGATCATTTTATAAAAAGGGAGGCTCCCGTCTACATCAGCGCAGCAGGGGTGGAGCAGCTGAACAGTTTTCATTTCCTTGGAATTGGCATTACTGAGAACCTCTCATAGTCATCACACATCTCCACCCTGGTAAATAGAAGCAACAGAAAGACTTCTGACTGGGATGAGCACGGCCAGGGACAGGAGAGCTTTGCAATGGGTTAAAATCAACCACAACAGTATTGGTGCCCATCAGTGGTATTGGGGAGGTGAGGTGCCTGCGAAGAGCCCAGTGGATACTAGAAAAACAATACCCACAACAGCCTGTTCACCCTGCTGCTGTCTGTGATACAGAAGTATCTGAGTCTGTACCATCAGGCCATAGAACAACTTCTTGCTTCAGGCTGTGAGGCTCCTCAATTCATCCGCACTCAACCATAAAAAAAAAACATTTGATTTTATGACTTATAATTTATTCATCCATTTCTGTTATTTTTGTTTTTTGAGTAGCATAAAGGGACTGCAACTAGCATTGTGTTGAACAACTGTGTGTTGTAAAATGACAAATAAATGAACCTTGTACCTTGAATACAGTTGAGTGCAACCAAGCCAGCCACAAAGTCATACCTCAGATAATAAAGAAGAGGCAAATGGCTGCTTGTAATGGCAGCAGTTCCTCTGAACCAGTGACAGTGACATGTTGTGAAGGCTTTTATGGCCAGATGCATTTATGGTTATTTAAACACTAGTGTTACTCAGCACTCTCTTTCTAAAGCTCTCTCTGCCTGACAGTAAGAGGCCTGTGAGGCTCTCTACAATGGAGTGTGTGTCCATGCGTCTGTGGGTGTGACTGATGAGAGAAGGGCTAACATAAATGGTGTGTGTGTGTGTGTGTGTGTGTGTGTGTGTGTGTGTGTGTGTGTGTATAAAAGGTCATGCCTGGTGATTAAGCGTCCTGTGACACATTTTCTTCCACACTGTGCTAAAAATAAAGTTCACAAAGAGGGTCTAAGACCTCTTCACCTCCTCACTATAAACACTGTACTCCTGTAAATGAGTATGGACACACACACACACAGGCAGTACTGAGACGGCTTGAGTCAGCGTTTCCACCTCTGGGCAGGAACAGTGTGTGAGTGTGTGTAGGTGTAGGTGGGATGGTGTATATGCAGGTTTAAGAAAAAAAAGAGAAGATGCTCATGGCTCTTTTTGGCTCATCTTTCTGCATAATCATGTTGTTTATTGGACAATTTATAAAGGCAAACAAATACTCTTTGGCTACAGCTTATAAAATTGTAAGGATTTGTTACTTTTCTCTATATCACTGTTCACTGAATTTCTTTGGGTTTTGGACTGTTGGATGGAACAAAAAGGCTTTGATGGATAATTGTTAATTTTTTCTGACAATGTATAAACTAAACCCACAGAATAATCAATTATGAAAAACAATCAATGCAGACCTAATTTTATTCTTACACAATATTAAAATGAGGAACCAATCCACTTAGTTTGGCATGCTGCTGTCACCACCACATATCATATTCCACTTTCAGCCACTAACCACAATGGCACAGAATGATGCATGAAGCTGTAACACAACAAAGCAGGTTGCCACCGAACTGTACGCACACAGTCTATTCTCAAGTCTTGCGATTAAAAGTGCTTCGTCTACAGACACTGAAAGCTATTCCAGCAACAGCACATGGTCTATTCATTCACGAAATACCTATTCTCTTTAGGAATGATTACTATAAACACAGCACACAGACTACCTCAGGCAACTCTGGCAATGTAACCTGTCAGAGTGGTGGAGATGAATGAACAGCACTCGTAGCTTTGTTCACAATATACTTACTGTGTTCAAATCTGGCTGAAAATTAGTGTGTGCTGGCCTCTGTGTGTGTGGGGGTCAACAGAAAAGCTGTTAAGCTCGACAGTATGTGTTTGTCTGGATGGTGTGTGGATAAGCGGTCAGCTGGGGGGGTGTGTGTGTTTCTGTGTACTGTGGCTGGAGTGTGCGTGCGTCACCAGTCGAGCAATACTGGCACTTACTGTATTTAGGAGTGGACGTAGGTGGTGGCTGTAGATGGTAAACACACATTCAAGTGATGCAGTCATTTTAACCGTGACACACTGTGGCTGGGTCAGTGGCTAGACATGTTTGTGTGTGTGCATGTATGGATGTAGGAGTGTGTGTTTACATTAAGTGCTTACAAGTTGAACCTCTCATATTGCACTCATGACATTTTGTCTATGCTGCTGCTTAATTTTTTTTATTTTTTATTTTTAGAAATTTGTGGCATCCTACAACTATTTATTACTTCAGTGACTTCGTTGTTCCACAGGGATCCGTTTCCTCTCATTTTATCAATCAAAACATCATCTTTGTGCTGTTTCCTACAGGAACTAAAAATGAGGAAATGTCATGAAACCCGAATCCCCTGTAAAAATATTCTCACAGTCACTGGGGTTTAAAGTGTCTTCATACATGCAGTATCTGAGAGGAAACATGAATGAAGTGAATGAGTGTGAGTGTGTGAGTGTATTTTTGTGCTTCTAAGGTTTTGTGTGTGTGAACCAACCACATCCGGACAGCGAGCAGGGCTCCATCGTGTTAACCACCTCCAGTGACACAGTGGCACATGCCTACTTCTCAGACAGGAAGCAATGACACTAGACGGGAAATGAGTGACAAACAACAACCAGAGCAAAAGTCCCTACGAGTCATTCATAAAAAGATGATGAATGCTGAGTCAGAGGCTGAGCTGTTATTCTTCTTCCTGAAGAGCTATTTTCAATGTTGTTTACTGTATTATAGCCAAACCAACATGATCATATGGGCAGGAGCACAAGAACAGAAAATATCTTTGCATGGCTTGTATGCACACAACAATGTTTGTTTGTGCACATACAGAGAGAGAGATTGAGAATCCACAGCACACATTAGCTGTCTGTCTGTTGTATAAAGGATTACTTCAACAGAATTTGCTTAGTAGGCCAGGATAGGAATGGATGCTTCCATCGTAAATCAAAGGATGTGTTCAGACTTAAAGCAAAGGGGATTTTAGAGGCTATAAGACTGCACATAAAGTGAGTGGACACGAGCAGACATGAATCTGCCCTGAGCAGCAGAAACTGTGGCGAAGATGCTTCTGCACAAGCTGCACGGTTTCAAATTGAGCAAAACATTTTCTCTCATCCTGTGGCATTATGGAAACTGAACGAAAACACACACACACACACGCACACACACACACACACAACATAGTGCATACTGCATAGCATAGCTGCATAGTGTATCTGTGGTGCATAAACAAGGATGAGAGGGGAAGACGTACTTAGGTCATCCAGTATCACCGTGACAAGACAAATAGGACTTTATTGTGCGCGGACATGTAAATAATGTATCACTCTATGACATTAAGATGTTTTCACTGACGCATTTTGTGCTGAGCAAGTCCAAACTTCATACTGCATTATAATTTAAATGGTTATAAATCACCTGTGCTCTAAGAGACATTTGTTAGACGACCATTAATCCACTGTGACACAAACCATATCCAATCCATTGCCTAATGTTTCATTGTAGGTAAGAAAGAAGATCACATATCATCATCTATCTCTTGTGACAACTGTGCACTAGCACATTAAAATGCCTCTATCCGTGGCATTGTGATGAGTCACTCTGCCAAATAGATTGTGACAGTGCAAGTCTGCGTTGTGCCTATATCAGGTCTGAATGACATTAGGGGGTCTAAAGTGCACTCCTTGCCATCTATTTCTGCATCTGCATCAGAAGGACCAGGTCAGTGAGTTGATGCAGCGAGAGAGACGGAGGGGGATGAGCAGAGGAAGAGAAGGGATCGTTTTCATGCACAGCACAGATTAGAGCCCTTAGAGCAGTGCATAATCCCTCCAATAATACTCACTAATGGCAATAAAGACATGTAGTTGGCATGTCTGTGTGTGCACCACAGCTGTGAATATACATTTGTAGAGGACCGCTTGTGCATGTATCTAAGTTGCCACTATGTGTCCTAACTGTCGTAATGAGACTAACAACAAATAAACAAAATCGTATTACATATAAATAATATACATCATATTATTTTTTCACATTTTTTTCACCATAAATGTGTGCTTCGGTTTTTATTGCTATTCAACACATGCGCTGCAGTGCAACTACATATTGGCAATATCTTACACCTGGCCTCAAGTGACTCCAGTGACTCTAATGATTTGTCATTACAACAGGAAGGAGCACTAATGAACCAGGTGGTGTCAATGACCTCGATAGCAACCCCTCCCCGCAGAGTCTCAGGTTAGAATTCACAAAGCCCCTCGGATGAGAGGCGAATCATTTTCAAATATCTACAAACAAGTCCAGCTGCCCTAGATTCAACCCTCCTCGGATAACCGTGACCTGGATGACTGAGAATCTTCACAGACATATTGCAAAAAATGTTGTTCTCACACACACACAAAAATTGTGGAAATGCCAAGGAGTCATCTAACTCATCTAATTCCTGGAGGGATAAATAAGGCATCTGTTTTTAGTGAATTCACAAGGATAATAATTGTGGTAATTTTCTATACTAACTTCCTTATATGCATCTGTCTTGTTAAAGTTTGTGGATTGAAAGCCCATCCTGTTATGTTAGAGTGTGTGCCCCTCACTACAGATGGAAAACACCTGTAGTGACATCACTGGCTGGTGAATGAACAGAGTGTGCCTTTATCAGTGCACTGAAACCTCAAAAACACAATCATTCATCACTTTTGAAAAGAGAACAAGGCGACACTCATTTTTTAAGATCGGCAGCCTAGCAACGGTGCTTACTTGAGTTAAACTGCTTGAACGCCAAACATGTTACGTATTAAACTTTGCATGTCGAAAACATGATCTCACAAGTTCCACTTAAAAAGAAGCATTAGTTTGAACCTGCCTAGAACACACTGTCCACACTGAAAGGCATGTGTGGTAATAAGAGCGGAGTCATGTCGCAGAGTCATTTCCCACTTAGGGTGGGTCCCATGGACGAAACCTATTTGCACACAGTTATACCAAAAACTGAAGATTAATACCTCCATAACTACAGGATTTATTGCAGGGCTGTTGTATTAGACTGCATTAGTATTAGCAAAGTGTACGCAAAATTGAGTGTATTTTATATGTCATGGTGATCATATAAATTGCAATACAGTCATCATCATATTGATCCCTATAAATCCAATATTGCCATTATGCAATTCTGCTCTTTCATTTGCAACATTGCCAGAAATACTAAAGGAATCACTGCCTCAATAGACAAGCAAAATCTCAAGTGGTTGATAAATCTCTATTGGGTCAAGGTAAATATGTATATTCATCATGTAGATATGCTCATGTCTGGAACTGAGATTCAGTTGTTCTGGTCTGTCTGCATTTCTTTGTGGACTATTTTCTGGCATGTGGTGCTTCAGGCTCCACGTGCCTTAATGTGCTCACTGGAATGTTAGGTAAACCTCTGCTTGAAAAATGACTGAAATTACTAATTAATTACTAAGCACAGTCAGTGGTTCATTTTAGTTCATTTTAGTTTTAGTTCACTTAGCAGACGTATTTATGCAAAGCAACATACATCTGAGAGTAAATACAACACAAGCAAGGATCTAGTCAGGAGAAAACAACCTGGGTAAGTGCCATAAAACAAAGCATTTTGTCACACACAATTTACTGAGCAGCAATCAGCATGAAAATATCTGTAACTGAAGAAAAAATATACTAATAAATTATACAATTATTAAAGACGCATGCAAATCACATCAAACTATACAAAGAGAGAAGTCTAAATCCTTTTCCACACACAATTAGGGTTAGTGTAGAGCTGACACAACAGAATTTTATTCATATTAATATTGAACTTCAGATAAGTCTGACCTGATGGGAAACCAGTATGGCCTGAGATAATATTTGATGTTTAATAAAGAAGTGAATGGATCTTTTATGTGCAGACTCTTCTTTGAGCTGAACATGTCCCTCACTCTTGCTTATGTGCATATTGCATGGGTACTGCACTCATCTGCACAAACAACAATGCACATACGTGTGCCATCCATCAAGCGTCAACAGACAAAAACTGGTGGATGGTAAACTGCCAGACAGCAATGAAAATATCTGTGTGAAAGAAAGGATATAATTATGTTTAAGAGATCATATTGGGGCAGTGACTTGATGAACAGAGGGAGCAAAAGAAGAGTGAAAGGTTATATGAGTTAACAGCAATACTGTTGCATTAGTGACCATGGTAACATAGCTCAAGAATATCAATTAGCTGACACTGTGAGAAAATTACAGGACATTATAATATTGCAAAACACAGGTACAATGATGAGCACTGAGAAGTCGTGCTCACATTGTTGATAACTCAAGAGTAATTTGATATAATGTGGATTTGAATTGTTATGCAGATAGAGTCTGAATTATAAAGACGGATTATGAGTTCATCTTATTAGCTTCCATCTCTATTAGCGCGTACGTGAGGAGGGGGATGAGGGAGCGGCGGGGGAGCAAATGAGATGTGATGCTCCACAGAGCCTGATTCACTTCACAGACACAAGACAAGTGAGGAGACGCACACAGGCCACACACAGACATCAATATAAAGCAGCGCTAATCTCTCGCCGTGACTCAACCGTCAGACTTTTCACACCTCTCTCAGCGGTCAGAATGAAAGAGGGGACTGGAGGAAGAGTCGGTCATGAAGAAGGGTGAGTTGAAAGATAAAAAAGAGGTTGAAGGCCCTTAAGAAGAGAATAAGGGAAACAAATGAGATGAGCTCAATGTAGAGGTGACGCATGAACAGGAGGTCATGGTAATGTCAGAATCTGATGTGCAACAAGAACAAAAGTTGGAAATAGTGTGGAGGGAAGTGACACGGGGAAGAAAAACAGAGAAAATTGTGAGAGATAAAGAGAGAGAGAAAGATAAGAAAGAGGAAGAGATGGAGAGGCAAAGGGCAATACAATGTGTGACTGTAGTGCGTGGACCCAACTGGCCTGGGTGTCCACAATAAGCCTCTGTTTTTGGCAAGTGTGTGTGCATGTTTGTATGTGTACATGCGTGCCAGCGAGGACAGTCCCGTGCCCTGCACAAACACTGCCCTTGTAATGCCCTTGCCCCCATCAACCCTCACAACCCCCCCGCCCCGACAACATTTCTCTCTCAGACACACACACACACACAAAGCCCCACCAGCTCGGCCTCACAGACCAATACACACACAGAGCTCCAGTAAAAACACAGTGGCTGGAGGGGGCAACGGGGTCACATGGCGCTGGTCACACAGTGCCCCCCTACAATAAACAGCTCCACTCACGTGATCGATTGTATTTTGCAGTGTGGGATCTGTAGCTTCAGGCGGCTTTACTCACACCTTCACTAGCTTCGATACACCCACACACACACATACACACACAGCCACAAGGGTCAATGCCTAAGCACATGTAAATAAGCTGCTACTTTTACTCTAAGCACCTCTGATTAAAGTCAATACTACGGTAAACATACACTAGCTTTCCTGACAGGCACGCAGGCTAAGCACCCCAAACACAGCTGACGTTTACCATACCTTTACTGAAAAGCTACAGGCTATGCAAACTCATATCATAACCACAGGTCATTAGTCAAAGTGAGCTCCCACACTTCAGGCATGAGAGCTTTACAAGGGGGAAAAAAAAAACTTCACATATGCAAAGCTCGCCTTGATAATCTAATCGTGAGAAACAGGAAATGAAGAAATTAAATGCATAACCACACACAGACGGCTCACGCCCTCTTCTTTGCCTTGTCTGCTCTTGATAATGAGCCAATGCAGACAAGGCAATTTCTATGAACATTTTCACAAAAAATATATCCAATGTTTCTACAAATACACTTTATTTCATCAAAATACTATATTCTGGGCTACTTCCTTGTTTCATCTCTGTAAAAGTAATATTTGAATAACCGGAGTGATGGGGACTGAGATCCACCCTCCACTGCCTCAGCATCCAATGATCACAAACAATATGCAGGCTGACTGGAGGTGGTTGGTATGGTTGGGCCTGCTTTGATGTGGAGCAGGATCGCCAACCAACAGCTGCTCTATGAGAGTGACATGAGGATTAGCCTTTGTTCCATTTGACACAACAGCTTCTTTTTTTAAAAAAAGGACAGAGGACGCCTTCCTTGGAAACTCTGACAAAGGGGAAACAATGAACACTATCATTAGGGAGTGAACATGTTGTGGACATGTTTTTTTTTAGGTCAATATTTTTCCATTAGCATTCACCTTTCTTATGACTACATCTACTTAGTAACTGTAAATAAAATCTGTCGTCACTCATCATGAACCAGTTCAATCCCATATTATCAAAAGACATCACAAAAGCTGAAAAACCTAGCAACAATAGAGTGTACATATGGTACACATATTAATATCACTTTTTTGCTCTAAGCCCACAACCCAAATATGTTTATTTTACAGTTGGAACTAATGAGTATTTTCCATTATTGATTTATCTGCTTAGAGTTAGGATTAATTATTTTCTAAATGAATCATTACACGGTTAAGTCTACAAAATGTACAGAAAAACATCACAAGTGCTCAGAGCCCAAGCTGACATCTTCAAATTGCTTGCTTTGTCTGAAAAACACTCCAAAACTCAAAGACACTCTCAAAGCCCATCTCGCCATGTCAATACAACATTAACAGCCTCAGTAATGTCTGTGTGAATACTGAGAGTGTAACATAAAAAAAAACTTTATATCAATGGATTTTTTTCACTCCTGTTATTTTTCGTTCGTTCCCAGAATCCTTTGAGAGACGGTGGATTCAGTGAGTCAGTAGTGTCAGTCTACACTTGTTTACATTTTGACTCATTTGTACCATTAATAGTATAGCTCTTAGCTATTAGCAGTTCCTCTTTGCAATGTACCAATGGGTGTGCAGACAACTATCACTGGATTACTGTGATATTGAAGGAAATTGAATGAATGAATCTAATCTAAAATGTGTGTATCATGTCTGCGTCTTCAAAGTTGACTGAGCTGTGAGTCTAAGAAGTACAATTTGGGTGCTAAGAGTTTTAAAGTGCAGTCACTGCTGTAGCTCCAACTGCTGACTGTGCCGATAAGTGGACCAAATCATCAAAGCAAACTACAATAACTGACTTCCTGTTGTTTGAGAGCACCAGCTTGCACTTGCCTCTTTAATCTCATGCAGTATCTTTGTCTCTTGTCTCTCCCTGCATGCCCCCCCACCCCCCCTCTCGCAACCCACCCCTCCGGGGAATCGCGCCACACAGTTTGAAAGCAGCCAGTCTATTTGTTTCAGCTCTTTTAGGATATGTAAAATGTGCTGTTGTCAATTTTAGGCATTCTTTTAAGGGCAAAGTATGTTTTGTTTAGCTTTGCTAAAGAGAGCTGTTTACACCATTCTGTATTAGAGGCAGTACCATCATTTACAACCACAACAGAGAAGGCTGACGGAACCATGTGAAAAACAAGTTCATAAGAACAACTGAGCTGATTGAGAGGTTCTTTGAGGTCATTGCCAGAAGCAACTCACTGCAATGAGATTATTCAAAACTGGGAAGTTTGAAAATAGAGTGAAAGAAAATCCCAGCTTGTCACAAACAGCCACCGCAGGGCCGCAGCTGCTGATTATATTGTGAAACAGTGGAAAGAAGCGGACAAAAATAACACTGAGCTGCCGTGAATGTAGCGGGGATGGCTCCCACACACACTGCTGATTTTTCAGCATTGGTCTCCAGCATCTTGCCAAACCACCATTTATCTCCCTCATAAACAAAGGGCCACACATTGGCACTGAATGACACGCACACACACAAGCCTGGAAATGAGAGACATTTCTTGGCTCCGACTGTCATCTCGCTATAGAGGTAACTGGGTTGCTGGGAACACTTAGCTGTGGTAAATAGCACGCTGATGTCCGCCTCTCCAGTTTATGCATCCATCCATCCGCCTGAGCTGCTCCATGCTACACACACTGCCCTGCCACTGCGTCCCTTTCTGTTTTACTATTAATATAGCACTCTCACAAGCCAATGTTATCTACTAGAATCAATGCCAAATATATTGTATTATCTTTGTTATCTACAGAGAGAGACACACAAAAGCATCTCTTGTTACAGACAGAAAACAGAATGTAGCATGCAAGCAAACTGCCTCTCTTTCCTCACCATCTATAATTAGGTAACTGTAGCAGTACATGTTCTATTGTCCAGCTGAACACACAGGCTAGTCTAATTATACACACCCTCTGTAATACCTCGGGTAGCAAGGTCAGTGCCATGCGGATAATGCCACCCAAACACGCTCCTAAGAATGAGCCCAAGGGCAGGGTTTCCTAGGATTGTGAGTCAAATGGTTTCCACACACTGCTTGATGTAAATACTAAAAGCAAGAAAATGACACACACAAGAGGTCAACAGTCAGTGCAGACCTTCCTCGTTTCGAAGCTATGCGATGATCTTGAGGCGCCATCAAAACTCCCACTGCTCTGTGGTGATAGTATGGTGGTGTTGGTGGGAAGATCACCGGAGACAGAACACAGCATGAGCAATTGGATCAAGCTATTTTTCCACATTTGAGTAGGAGTGAAGGAAGGAGGGGGGGGGGGGGGCGCAAACAGAGAGCACAGGTGGGAGGCATCTGTACTGGTTATTAGTGGTTATTGGCCACTGGCACTGTTTGACAGCAGGAAATGGGGGCTTTACGCTGATGCGCTGTCAAAGCTGCACCTGTACAGACATTTTTATACAGCATTACAGCTGAGAGGGGGAGGAAGTTAAGATAGTGTTTGCTCTCAGTTTCTATAAGGGGCACCTATGTCATTGCTGTGAAGAAGTACAAGAAATAAAAGTGTAATATGCCTAAGTATGTATGCCTTGGGGCTGCAATTAATGATCAGTTTCATTATTGATGAGTCCGTTGATTTTTTTCTTGATTCATCAATTAATTACTTACAGTGTTAGAAAATAGCTTTTTTTAAAATCAACCCAAAGGTATTCGATATCCTCAAAAGGCAAAAAGCCCCAGCAAATATTCACATTTGAGAATTTCCATTTCTTAAAAATTTTAACAATTAATCAAAGTTAATATTTTCTGTCAATCAACTAATGAACAAACCAACTCATTCAGCTCCAGTATGCACAGAAGGTGAAGGGAAAGGAGAGAATGCGGTGACTGGCGACAGGAAAGAAAAATTGTAAGGAACAAACTGTTCTGCACTTAATAAGCAGCAGACTGACACACTCCACTTGTGACAACCAGGGCTGGATCAACAAATTGGGTCAGTAGTGCTGAGAGTGGTGCAGTTCAGTACTTTAATGGTTAATTTTACATGGACATTCATCCAATCACCACGTATCTTCTAAAAAAGGGCCTCCTCGTCAGCTCACCGGGCAACTATAGTGAGGCAGAAAATATATATGTATACATAGTACAGTATGAAACAGCATTTCCTGCGAGGACAAACTGCCACATAGACACAGAGTCTGGCTAAATATGGCACAAGGAAGCTGCAAGTGCAGCAACAACCCAAATCAGCCAAAACACTTGAGACTTTACAGTGGTGACTGGAGCCAAGAAGGCTGCAAGAGAAAATTAAGGAACCAAAACGACACTAATAGTTTTCATACAACATCTAGTTATAGTGACATGAGAAAACAACACAGGACCTATTTTGTTGCAAGTCCCACAGCAATTTATCCAAATACTAGCATGTAATACACACTAAGATGATGCAGTGAGAGTGAGCTCAGGTGGTGTAACACTGATCTCTGACATGAAAGTAAAGCATGCTGGCTGACTTCCCCACATTCCCCGCCTGTCAGGACGAGCGAGGCCTACTCTCCCAGATTCCAGCCAAGTCAGAGCTCCATTCCTCCTCTCCCACTTATACACAAACACACACGCGCACACACATAACCGCATCATAGGTTAAGTAGGTCAAGGAAATTACAAGATACAGCATGCTCTCTCTCACACACACACACACACGCGCACGCACACACACACAAAAAGAGGCTTTACCTGCTGTTTCCTAAAGTCTCTTATTTCCTGTGCCTCTGCTCCTTGCTGGGGGTGTCTGGATAGCGGCTGGGACACTTCATCTGATGGATGAGAGGACAGAACAAACTGTTAGGAGAGGGCAAAAACTTCAAACCACAAAATGTGGGAGATGTGTCTTTAAGAGTGTGTGTGTTCATACCATTTGTGATAGGGTGAAAAAGTTAAAGAAACAGTTTAAAAGAACAGTAAATACATGGGAAGCGGTAAAAGGTGGTCGATTTAACACAGAGAATGGAAACAGATCGAGAGAGGTTCGTCTCTATAAGTTAGAGACTATGCACTGAACACAAGCCTGCATCGCCTGATGTAAACTCCCACACACTCAAAGACGCCCCGGCGGCCTCGTCATTCGAGATATACAACTGAAAGTACAGAGCATTCAAAGCAAAGTGCCCCTTCTGACCCTTCTCACAGTTCTTCTTTTCTTACCATCCATTCCCTCTGCCTCACTTTTCTATGACACCTAATCATTTCTCCTCCACTCAAGGTCATGGCGGAGATAAATTTAGAAATCACTGAGAAGACATACTGCCTGTACAAGAATATTTATCTGGCAGGCCTTTTTTTTTTTTAAATCTGGAAAGACTGAAAACTAAAAGAGTTGACTCTGAAGCATCAAGCAGATGTATCAGAGCAACATTTGAATGAGTGACTGGGAGTGAAAACCAAGTGTAGTGTGTCATGATACCAGAACTATTAAGTGTGGAACAGTGGAAAGATGAACCACGATGTTATATTTTGTTTGGTTAAAAGGCTTGCTAGCTTTTAATTACACTAAAATTACACTAACTCGCTCAGGGGAAACTATCTGAGCTCATCACGTTGCAGCATCATAAGCTACTTGGTTTGTCATTAATGACAATAACTGCACACTTTTTAAATAATGTTAACGCAACATTGCATCTCTCAGATTTTTGAGAAGATCAGCGTGTTGATCCTTCAGGCATTTATCCAAATTTACAGTGTTCCCTCCTCAAGTCACTGCTCTGAAGCACCTTTTACAATTTGCTTTTGCAAATATTTTACCTTCCTTCTTCTGGATCCGTCTCACAGTCCTACTACTATTTTCTTATTCAACCACTGTTAGTTTTGGACAATCTCAAGACATGGTATGAAAGCAACACGTTTGTCAACCTTATGGTTACAGTGTGTGATTCACCTGCTCCACTTTTAGTCATGGTCATTAGTCCTAACATTGAAAAGTAAATGCATGCAACAACAACTGACACTGACACGTTCTCTGCAGCCTGAAGAGGTTGAAAAGCCATGTACGGAAATGTTATTTTTCAGTGTGAGTGGAAGCAAAGGGCCTTGCTGAAAAAATATCAATCACTCCTACAAGAAATTTTGAGTCACATCTACAAGGTGTTGAATCCTTTTAGCACTCTAAAATAAGCCTGACAGATACGATCCAAAGTGGTAAAAGGAATTCCCGGCGATGAATGCTGCAGTCAAGTGGAAGTCCTGTTCTAAGAAAGCTGGCAGCCAAACTACTGTGAGCATCCAGCAGAATTTATTGTTAATGTATTAACTTTGTCTTTAACCAGAGCAAATTATATCAGAACAATTTCTAACTATTTGTCTGTCAATGTGTATTCTTTCCTTGTTTTAATTGTTTACTTGATATTACCTGCATAAATTAAATCAACTCAGGGTTAAACTCATGAAAGAAAAAAAAAAAGCTCCATCTTTTACCTTCTTCCGCTTTGCTTTTCACCTCACTATAGCAATAAGACCTATGTTGAAAACATTGTTAGCCGTCGAGTCATCTGATTGGGATCTGTAATGCTTCTAAATGTCACCTCAGTCAAACAATTCTGTAATCCAAATATGAAAGACCTTATGCGCTGTGGCTCAAAATGTCAAGATGAAACAGCAAGCAAAGTACCCAAGGCGGTCCATAGGCCTCTCCATCACTACCATCTGCCTACAGTTCAAAGAGATGAAACTATGGAAACTTAGATGTGAGCTGAGCGATAGGGTAAACAAATATACTATGAGAAAAAACACACGTACACATTGATGACACGCAATGCACACACTCTGATTGAGGTCAGTAAACTTCCTGTTTTCCCCCAGTGGTTAAGATGCTCTATCTTGTTTACCAGGGTGTGAGACAGAGAGTTTCACAAAAACAACTGTGGTGTGTGAATCAGAGACAATATTTTAACCTTACAACGAGGTTGAGGATCAAGTCGTAGAAAGAGGTGACTATTGGTTTCCCTAGAAAATGGATAATGAAAAAGATTTTGTGTCCACACACAACTACAGAAAAACTGCACGTGGGTATGACCAGTTCCAGGAAATGTGCTGTTTAACACAATGATAAAATCTCTGTCCAGAGACAGTCAATGTTTAACTCCTCGACTGGATTCAGCTCAGAGCATCACATGATCCACAGCGTGTGTGTGTGTGTGTGTGTGTGTGTGTGTGTGTGTGTGTGTGTGTGTGACAGTGACTTTAGGAGAAATTGAGACAACAAGACAGACAGAGGGTTCACTATAGAGTGGTACAGTGATGACATTTTGGCTGGGGGGCAAACCCAAAATTAGCTCTGCTACTGTTCTCTGGAAACAACCTCATGGTAAAGTCAGTGTGTTTTAGGGTTCATTTCATGGCCAATGATGTTTTGTGACAGAATACAGAAATTGTCTGTGCCACCCCTCACAGATCTCGAAATGGATTTCTTGGAAGCAGTGCTGCCATTATGTCATTTTCCACAAGAAAACTACAATATTCTCATCTCTAAGACTTATATTTTAATTCAATTGTACTTTTACAAATAACAAAAAGCATAAACTTGTATCAGTAAAAGCTAATGCTACGCTAAACTAGGAAAAAGATTGCATCTCTTAACAAGTCTTTTTTTAAAGCCTGCAAGTGAAAAACTAGAAAATTGTTAATCTACTGTGAAATATCATTACTGAATATAGCAGAGGGGCAAGAGTTTAGAGGCCTGAATACTCATGTTAAATTGTGACAACCCCAGAGGCTCAATTTCTATTTAGCAATCCAAAAAAGGGTTGTGTTGAAGTTTATTTAAAGTCAGTGTTAGAATACTTACAGAATTCAATAAAGAATAAATTAAGCTGCCTTGAAGACAGTCTTTGCTTTTAAGTCATTGTGTGTTTTTAAGGGCATTTACTGCTTTAAGACTGCAACGGAGAACTGGTGTTGCAAATTAAATTGATAATAAATAAATATGTCTGGCCTGTTCATTATTTGCAAGAAATGACTACTGTGCAATTAATTCTTCTTGTAGTTATATTTTACTTGAAATAGCACAAAATGAGTTATGTTACTTTTTTGCTCGTTGGTAGCTTGGTTTTAAGTTTTAGTTATGTTAGCTGCATTTTCAGAGTCACATCTACGTCATGTCCAAGCACCTGAGGCTGAAGACTAGACTGAAGTTATTTTTGAGGGATAACACCACTGGGAAAACAATTTCCAGCACAATGCCCAGAGTAGTGGACAGTGACGTTGGCTCCAAGTGGCATGTGTATCTAGTGTGGTTTCTTATGCAAGAGGAATTACGCACAAACATACACTCTGCTCTGTCCTGGAGGACTCTCACAAAAAGGAAACATGTTTTCTCAGAGCCTCCCCCCACAAATTGTTGTCACTCTTATCATTGTACAAACACCACAGTGAGAATCTAACTTTGATATGTCTTTTTCACTCCGCATATTATCCCCCCACCACACACACACACACATACACCCACCCTTCCTCTCCTCCACCCATCCTCTGGTACAGGAATGTGAGGAATGCAAAAATGCAAATGCAAAATGACTGTGGGCTTCATCAGCAACCAAGTCTCTCACTGTCCCTCACCTTGGGGCACTTGCACACAGTCACAGCCTTCACCTATTTGTAGTTCCTGTGAGGACCCTCGTTGGCATAATGCATTCCCCAATCTCTTACCCCGTCTTATCCATCACAGCTAAATGACCTAATTCTGACCTAACCCTTAAAACCTTTGAAGATCTCTGCATTTGTCTGAGAGTCATGTGTGCTACTATGCCCTCTACTTCTCATTGAACTGGTCATGTGTGTCAGTCACTGGGGCAGCATGCTTTCACTCCTTGTCGTAAATACCTTTCATTTTCCTACAAACTCCAGGTCATTAAGATCAGGTTAGAGCTCCTATTGTAAACAGGTGGGTTTTCTAGCCCTGAAGGGTTGCATAAAAAAAAGTTCATCTCCTGAAGGGCCCTGCTCTGAGACTGCACCATTGTCTTCTGTCTGTAGCCTCCTAGCACTGACTTAACCTAAGCAAAATATAGCATGGATATTTATGATGTAATAAATTGCCAATTACTTTTGTCAAGGTTTAAATGTGGCGCAAGATGTCCCTTTGATTGGTGTCAAGTAAGTTTTAGGTCTCTGGAAATTGTCAAGACGATTTAGGTAATGTGCTCAAAACATGCAAAAGGAATGCACGAGGAATGCACCAGTACACACAGTTCACGGACTCCCAAAACCAAGTGTGGCCTGAAGGGCCATTACATTTGACCATGCGTCATCACTGCCTCACCGTAAACAAAAGAGCACTGTCTGCCCATTTCTAAAAAACAATACACACCCACTCCTTGGCACAGTGGGATGTTTGTAACCCTCCATCACAGAGCAGCATGAGAAACACACACAGACAGGTTCCACTGACATCAAAGTAAAGTAGAGGTAGTTGATATTAAGCCTTTCAATCCATGCATCTCTGTGTGGTGTGTGCGTCTACCCATGGCCTTTACCTACTTCTTGACTGTCTCCCCATATTGAGTTTCTTGCTTTAATCTCTATTTTTAGGTGCTATTGTGAGGCTGCCCTTAGGTGGGTGGAGTGTGACTGTGTCTGTGTGTGCATTTTCAAAAGTTCCCCTCAGACACTGTAAATCAGTTACCTTCCGGCTGCCTGACTGAGCAAAGGTCTCTCTCAGTCTGTGGTATAGCACTGCGGATCAGCCAGAAGACAAACACAGACACACACACACACACACACAAGCAGGGACAAAACTGTCACAACCATAATTACAGCACAGACAGAAACACGATGAGGGAGCTGGCTGAGATCAGTCATAGGTCATACAGTTTTACAAGGGGAAGGGAGAGAGAGGTTAGATAAACTCCTAACACTGTCCAGACGTGTGGACGCAATGACATCATGAGGGCAGCACGGAGTTGCGCAACACCTCTTTCCGACGCAAGACAAACGCGGTCATCCCTTTTCTCAAAAGGTTTTCTGCAGTAAACAAGCCAGAAATAGAGGGAAGATAGTGCTAAACTCATACTGAAGACTTGCCAGTTTATTATGAGGATATATCTACTCCTGGCCTCAGCTCTCCATTTTTCTAAGTTTTCATACTTGACAAAAATTGAAAGAAGTCATTTACTATTAATATTCCTCACTATACTCTATCCCACCCCAGTCATCATGTGCAGCCTCTGAAGACACATACAAATGTAACCAGTTTTCAGTTATGTGTGGATACGTGGGTGGAGGAATGCTGATGAGATGGCAGCATGTGAACGCACCTCATTATGCATGTAACAACCATATTTAACCATAAGGCCATATGCACACAGTAGTTAGATATCACAAGGCTCGACGCGTGCTGTCAACAGAGTGTGTGTGGGACCGAGTGTGTGTGAGTGTCATCAGCAGTTGCAGACGGGGACCTGTGCTGTGAGGAAGCATTGCCATAGAGATGTAAGGCTGAGGTTTTGCCCTCTCAGGTTACAGAGAGGAGGCAGACAGACAGACAGACAGACAGACAGAGCCCCCCTAGGGTGGCAGCACATCCCGATGCTATCTATGCATCTAGGGCTGCAGCGGTTAGTGCGTCAAGCTATGGTATCTGCGAGGAGACAGTGAACAACCACTGCAACCACAGGTGGAGTGCCACAGACGCCTGGTTCTTCTGTCACAAGGATTCTGTTTGATATGTTAATCTGAGAGATGAACGAATCATTAAACCTTTTTTTTTCTCTCATTCCAAAAGTTGACTCATGAGCCAGAGGGCCTCTTTTTTGCATTGCATTCTTTATCAACGTCCATCTTGACTCAGATAAAGACTAAAAATAAGACCAACACACTGGCATTGTTCGTGTTATTTTGAATATGTAAACATGAGTACGTGTATAAAAGTGTTTGTTGGGTACGTCTGACCTGATTGTCAGTTTCCATTCAGTCATAGCTCATGTTACTGATAATAAAAACGTG
This sequence comes from Centropyge bicolor, assembly GCA_037975185.1. NCBI lineage: Eukaryota > Metazoa > Chordata > Actinopteri > Pomacanthidae > Centropyge > Centropyge bicolor. The sequence continues at coordinate 91,446 of JBBMOC010000150.1, forward strand.
GTCTATATGAGGGTGCTGTGGGTTGGGAAAAAACAAACAAAACACTGCTCGTCAGACACTTTAGTTGTGACATAATTTTCAAATGTCACCAAGAAGTAGGTTACACTTGTTCCAAAATGGTTTTGCAATTATTTTTATGCAATATGACAGGTCATAATTACACTCTGCTTTCTTAAAAATTCACTTACAAACAAACACCACATAAATATTTGTTGACCTGTGCTGATGTATGTGCACTTAGTGCCAAGTGTACATTCAACTAAAGTTGTACCTGAAAGCTGTTATAATGGACAATCTACACCTCTCATTTAAAACTTTAAATACATTAACCCAGTCTTCAAAATCTTATTAAATCCCCAAACACACTGTTAAATCAGGGAACTTTGATATCCGACATTTTCAGATGTCTTGCATTCATATACATACGATTTAGCTGAAATTAACATTTATTAAGTTTGAATGTTTACCTTCCATGTAAAATGAACTCAATAGGACCAGACAGACAACATTTTAGCTTCATTATCATTATATATGGTAGCTAGGTAGATACTTTATTCATCCCCATGTTCCAGCATACTTCGTTTGAAAAAAATACAGTTTAAGTTAAAACGTTTGAAAAAAATACAGTTTAAGTTAAAAATACAGTTTAAGTTAAAAATACAGTTTAAGTTAAAAAAAGTACTTCTACTGACGAGCAATTTTAAAAAACACACAGTAGAATTTTTTTTTTTTTTTTTTTTTTTTTAAATATATGACCAAAATCCCAGACAGTATGTAGTTTCATATGACTAAACCAATATTATAATCAGCATCCCGGCTATTGACGGCAATATGAAATGTGATAACAGATACTTGAAGATACGAGATCGATGCTGCTCTCATTAGATGTGCTGGAAATAAGATAAGATATTGCTTTATTAGTCCCACAATGGGGAAATTTATAAACATAGACCATCTGTGTACAGAATGAAGCCTGATTATAAGAGTTTTATTATGTCTTAAGTCTATTAATCTTGTGTTTGCAGGGAAGTTAAGAAAGTGAGCACATCATGTTGGGCACAGTCAGTCATTATTTTACCAGTGTCAGTGGTTGTCTTTGTGTATAATTAACTAGACTACATGTAAACACAGATGTCTTGTTTCTTCTCCTGCCTGGATGAGGAGTGTCGGTTGATTTAACTAGACATTGCACCTTGTATAATGGGCTTCTCTGATATCTGATCATCTGTAATGTTGATCTATAGAATGTCATCACATGGTGGCTGGCTGAATGACTTACTGACTCACCTACAGGGGGACTTGAAAGCTGAACATTTTTAATGCAAGAGGACACCAAATGTGCACTGTTGTTTTCTCAACATTCCTATTTATAATTTGCCTTTTAGGTTTGATTTTCTGATAGAGGAGCTGATGAAAGCAAGGCTGTTTATCAGCAAATTTTCAAGTTGAACAGGTCACACCAGCACCATGCAATACCATGGAGAAACATGAGTGTGTGGCACTCAGGGCAACATGCAGCAGGTCTCGTGTTGATGGAGTCATCACATCCTGCACACATAAGTGATTGAAGACGCAATGATTTTTCAATATGACGACTGCAGACTGCGAGACTATGTATGACATAAGGATTGGAAGGATCAAGCGCTGAGTTGGTTAGAGTAAATGTGGCTACATGTGTCTCTAACCACAACTGCACCAGGTGCATCCTGGTTGTTTTTCCAGTCCAAATTTAATGTGTTTCTGATTTGGGTGCAAACGAATCACTGAGAATTAACTGCCAGTCCCTCTTCTATTTACCATTGTTATTCTTCTTCATCTTACAAGGAAATTTGCCTTCACAAGCATGAAAGTAAACAAAATTTTGAACATAGGTCTAGTCCTATGCCACAGTTCCTCAGCTGGACCTGCAGGCTAATCGTCCTGATGGTGGCACTACAGCAACCGTCTGTGGAACTTGGAAATTCATAACAAATGCACACCTCTCCATAGGTTCATATAGGTTAGCTGTAACCCTTTACGCACATTTGTCCTGTGGGGCTTCTGAAGTTCAGTAGTTTTGTTTACATGTTTAGTTACAAATGCATTCCTGTCACCCTCTAGTATTTAGAAAATGCTTTGTGCAGCTTCAAGCTTGATCAGACCAGCCTTATTATAATTGCTATGTTACGCTTTTTTGGTGTATTTTACATAGATAAAGTATGTGCATCACTCTGCTTCCTATTCAACATATGGAAGTGCAGTATGTGTAACATATAGCATAATTGTCTTGAGTCTTCGTGTCTATCTTTTCATGCATGAAAAGCTGTTATCACAACCCCTGTGGTTGCATAAGTCTTAGTGTGAAGCCACCTCTTAATTTCACATTTCTCTTTGTAGCTCAACATACTCACGACATGATCAAGACTCAGGTGATGCAGAATGAACATCTTTACCTCCTCAGGCATTGTGTTCTGTGAACTAGAGACACATGACTTCCAAGATTTAATGATAGCTTTGGTCTGGACAGTTCTGCAGATGGACTATCCTGTATTTCTCATCTGTCTTCCTCCTCCTCCTCCTCCACAAAATGCACAGCCCCAATTCCCTAGCTTAAGATTCGTCTCTCGGATATTTCACTGTACGTTTCTGACATTTCTCCCTCTGTTCCTCTTTTGCTGTCTTCTCTGCATTCCTTGGCAGGTCCCGGCCTGCTGTGCAGCAAAGTGGAGAATTCCAGCAGGCCGCTCTCCTCTCACAGTCAGTTGCATTTCTTGCCATGGCAATCTCCATTTCTATGTATAGTTTTATAATAAGTAGTTAGGTACAGTGGGTACAGTTCCCTTTCCTTGTCAGTATTGGTGGCAGATTAGACTGTGGGGCTCAAAAAATACAACCGTGGGCATGCAAGCTAAGAGACAAATTGTGAAAGCCAGCTTGCACACACTCACACACAAATGAAAAAAAAAAAACACACACAACACATCTACTGACTCCCTTTCATACTACTCTTTGAGAGGATCTTACGCAAGCCTTTCACTGTAATGAGGGGTGATTACTTTGAAAGTGTCACAGCAGGAAGTGTGAATGGGTGTGAGAGAGATACAGGGAAAGGGAGAGAGAAAAAGAAGATAAGGGGACAGCACAAATAATGAGTGACAACAGTTGCAACACACACAGGTGTTTCACTCCAAAGACACTGACAATAGAATATACAATTCAGGTTGCAAAAGTGGGTCTCTTAAAAAAAATATGTTGGTGTTTCATTTGAATGCGCTGTTATAACCAATATATGAGAAAACAGCATTTTCTCTAATGCTACTGCACCACTCGGTCTCTCTGCAGTTAAATAAAGCTTCCTTTCAGAGCTCCAGCTCCATTTAGCAGTATTCAAACACAGCAGGCAATCAGTGAGACAAAAACTCAAAAGGTAAGGAACTTATTCATCAGGAACAAACTCAGCTGGTCAAGGACCATTGGCTCAGCACAGGCAGAACCTGTCTGACACTGTACACAAACACATTGCTAATATTTATTCTCCATATTAAGCCTTCAAAACATCTTATCCTGTACTTGAATTTAAACCCTGGGCATTCTGTCTTACCATTTTATTATTTCAGTATTATGAGTTGTACATATGGTGCAGACTGCTATATATTACAAAAAGTACCCCAGCACATTGGATTTGAAATGATACAAAGACTTAAATACTAAAATGTTGACTTTAAGCGTTCCCACACTGTATGGACCTAGTATGGATACAAACACCATTAAACTTGAGAGTCAGCAATTTCAACTCATTGGCTTGGTATCATTTGAAATCCAATATGGAGGAGTACAGCCAAAAAAATGAAAAACATATCACTGTGCAAATACTTGCAGACTGCAGAGTATGTTTAGTTTTACCTTGCTGCGATATATCATTACACCCTGATGTTCTGATGTGCTTCACTGTCTGACTCTTTGAACATAGTGAAACATACCACACCACTAAAATGTATAATTGTTCAGATTGGTGACACCAAGCACACTGCTGCATGTAAAGTAGGCCGGGCTGCATTAGCAGCAGGCCTCTGCTCTAAGACTTACCTCTTAATTTCACCACGCTGTGGGTAAATGTGACCAGAAACGTGCTTTTTATCCAGTTGCAGTTCACCTTTCTCTTCCTCTTTGTTAATTCAGCCCCAAACACGCTGTATTCTTAAGGTAGCTCAGTCCTAAACAAATCAGAAACCTCCTATTGTAAACAATCTCACTTCATAGTACTGTTCAACTTTGTGAGGACAAGGATACAGGAAATGGACGTCATCACAGTTGCAAAACTTTTTTCGTGACAAACTTATTTAGAATTCTGCTTTCATTTGTGCCCAGTTTCTCGAGAGAGGCCTGCTTTGGGACTAAATCTGGCTTGGAGTAAATAGCTGCATTGTTGGCTGATGTCTGTGGAGTGACGTCAGTCTTATCAGTGTTCTCAAACTTTACCTCAGAGGGGGCCTGACAGTAGACCCCGCCCAACAATGGGCAGCCAGGACCGTTGCCTGATCAAAATAACATACTACAATTCTACAATTTAACAACATACTCAAATCAAGTGGTCAACAAAGTTTCAGAAAGTGGTAGTTCTGTGCCAATACAAAACTAAATTAAGAGAAAATATTGACTAATTGTCTTGGGAAATTCTTCTCCTCTTTTGTAACATACTGTGTGGCTCTAAGACTCTCTCTCTGCAACCATCGATCAAAGTTTGAGTAATCAGCTGTGTGGGATGACCCAGGCAGAAATGCATGTGAACTTTGTAAAGACGCCTTTAAATGCCTGCATCACTGTAGGAAAGATGAAACCTCTGAAAACTAAGAAATGACTAAAATCTACTGAACAGATAAATAATCTTAAAAGATATATATATTTGTGTGTGTGATTTAGGTTTATGAACAAGTGAATTAGAAATGTCTGATTGAGTGTCACATGGCATAAAATACTCTGACTCCAGCAACAGTTGCTGCCTCATTGCCCCAGTAAAACATGTGGTCTAAGGTAAATTTATATTACTACCTGCAATGTCCTAATGCAGCCAGAAATATCAAATTGAGTGTGACTTCTGGAGAAACGGTATAGTTAAGAATCCCCCCTCTCATCATTCAACACCACATACACCACAAGGCAAAACCCTCAGGCTAGGTGCTGAATGCATACTTTAAGTACACATGGGGGCATCCATGTATACACACAGACACACACACACATACACCAGCATAGCGGCATCTGTTGCATCTTCCTCATGCTGTCTGACATCATCACCACGACCTATTGACTGCGGCCACTGACGCAGATTGAGCTCACACCAAACTGACTGAAATCATTTCACAACCACTTCTGCTGGCGTATCGTGAATGAAGAGCAGAAAGGCCATTTTGAAAAAAAAAACTGAGGACATGTATGGGCTGTCCCTTGCCAAACACAAACATGCACACACAAAACAGTCACAATTTCCACATACTGTACACAGGTATGAAACTTAGAATAGTTGGCACTGATCCTTTTGGTTTACTGAAAAGAGGATGGCTGAGTTACAAGACATGCTGCAACCTGAATCCAAATGATGACAGTTGTAAAGAAGTAGCCTGTCAAGTCAACCATTTGTCAAACACAAATATAACACAAGCCCCTGATACATCTATCAGGAGTGTATCAGTGCTCATTTCAAGTGCGGCTACAACACTTAAAGTTAACACAGCTGGTTGGGAAAGGATGCTGTGCCCAAGCTCAATCAAATTAATCCACAACTGTTGATTCATGAAGGATCTTATGAATCACTTCCATTACATCAGGAGGATCATATAACCTAATCTAGCAGCTAAACTCTAGCAAAGATATTTAGCCTCTGTTGACTTCTGTCTCTCTGAACAAAATAAAACCAAAAGGCTAATATGGATATGGAAAAAAATGGACTAAATGAATTACTCTGTGAAGTTTCACATCCTCTTTAAATAAAACAGACAAATTTGTCATCATTGACGCAGTGTCGTGTGTCCCAATGATCCCTCACACTACATTTGGTTTTACAGATCAATGTATGGTTAAAAGGGGATCAGGACTCAGGGGTCACTGTGGAAGATCAAGAAGATCATCTGTATCGGAATGAGAAAAATAATAGTTGAAAAGATTGACTTCACAAATGATCACAAAAAGAGAGAGCAGACTAATTTTAGATCTGAGTCTGTCACGTGAAAATGTCTTATGAGGATACAAAATGTGAAATCTTCACTTCACTGTTGTTCAATAAAAACTCAAGCAAAGTCCAAGTTTAGAGACCAGGATCTGTGACAAAGGTGCTTCTGTCATTGTTGTCCACATGTGAACATTTAACACACACTGTCTGCGCCAAAAACAACACAGTTACAATACAAGTGCTTATCAGCTTCACCTCTGTTGAGGTATAATCACTCCGGAATGCTCCATTCTGTCCTGAGAGGAGGGAGGACTCGACAAACCCAGCTGTTGTCTCAGTTAGAGACTGAAGTCAACAACTCTCCAAACTCATGTTGAATCCTTAACAAGACTCTCCTGGTGCATTCGGCTTATACTTCAAGCCGGGAACAACCCTTCATGTTCAGACATCTGAAACTTGAAAACTGCGGTCGCTACCGCCGCCCATCACAGTCCAGTTTAAGGAACGCGGCTTTATGGCAATAACCCATAAAACAATTACACCAGATTTATCTAAATAAGAGCTGATAAACTAGTCTGCAGGTTCAATGTCAAAATAAAATGTTTGTGCCACAGAAGTTCTTAAGTTACGTCCTCCGAGGCGAGTGTCTTTATGAGTAGCCAAAGCGACATTAAATTGACAGATTAATGAATGGAGTTTGGCGTGAGCTCCTCAGTCCAGAGTGTGAAGTGCGGAGCTGGGAAAAAAGCCATAAAAAGAACAAGCTTACCTTGAGTCAGTCTCTGGTTTGAGGTCTCTGAAAAACGTACCGGCCGAACAGACAGCTGAAAGTTGCTGTTGCTGTTGTGTCTCCCCGACAGGCTGGTTTCACATGTAATTGGTGTGTGTGTGTGTGTGCTATGTCCCTGAGCAGGACGCAGGTCTCGCAGGTGGACAGGAGCGCGTCCTGCTTCCTGTTTGTGTCAGAAGGTGAAGCTCCGCCGCTGCTCTCTCCCTCCGCCCGCTCTCCCTCCGCTCCCTCCGACACCGCCGTCAAGTCACAGAGAGTAAGAGAAAATAGAACCTCCGCTCGACCCCTTCAAAATAAATACACTTCAGCGACGGCGGGCATCGGTCCACTCCAGTTTAAAAGCTTTGATTAAACGCGGAATTTGTTCACATTGTTTTACTGCAAAGTCAGTAGTACAAACATAGACTGCTGTATGGGAATGAGAGGGTAAAGATTTAAAATGAAAATGTAATCAGATAATTTTTTTTGGAGCTAATCCACTCACTCCGACTTCTGTGGGTATCATATTTGTACTTTAGTTTAATTTAAAAGATATTAAAATCATGCAAAAAATAAAACAACCTTCACGCTTAATTTTTTAAAATCTGATCTTACCAGAATACGTTTCTAGTAGCCCATAACAGTGTGCTACATTTCACTGCTCATTTACATAACATTGTCCATTTCAGCATGCAAAACTCTTGTCATACACACTATGCACTTACATCTTCTGTATTAGAATAAATTATGTGCCCAAGCTGGGGGTGGTTGTGCCACTAGTTATTCTAGTCTGAACAGGCATTTTTTCAGCACCCCTGCCTCCTTGTGATGCCCATATGAGGTCTGTGGTCCGCCCTGACCAACTACAAGTTTTACAAGTTTTATCTGAATGTAAGATTTACAGCGGTGAATCAAGTTGTTCACAGATTATTTAGCACATCCTCTCACTCTGCTTTGTTTGAATCAAAAATCAACTGTACAACAGTAAAGAAAACAACTTTGGCAAATAGGACTACTTACTCGTGAAAATTCACAATAAAATAAAACATTTTACCTTTATTACTGTTTGAAAACAAAATAAAAAACACGTGGGTAAAACCATGCTTTCTGTGCCAAAGTGACCATACGTTAATGTGATTTTATTGTGAAGGGCACACTTTTTTCTGATTGGTGCAGTTCTCCGGTTGAGGCATGGAGGGCAGCCGGCTTTCCTCCAACAACCACATACCACCGGCACAAAACTTCTGAGCACTGATTTCACCCGGAAACACAATCTTTGTTCAAGCTGCTGTGGAAGAATCCAGAGTGAATTTATGAGGCAGGCACAGCGTTCAGATGGCAGTCAGCTTATACATGAGCCAATGACACACACCTCTTCAGCCATTATTAATCTTTTATTTAGCCATCAACAACCAAGTGAAGTCACGAAACATCCTCATTGGGTAATACACCAGTTTCATATCTTTATGAAATATGTTCCATCCATAGACTGTAATAGCGGATGGTTTGGCAGTAAGTGATGAGCTTTGCTGCCCCCTGGTGACCAACTCGGTTATTACTCAACTCAAAATATGCTGATAACCTTTTGTTGTCATGGGAGTTTCAGGAGTTTGACATGTGCTTATTAACCTTTTGTGGTCCATCAGTCAAAACAATATGGTAAAGTCCGTCGTCTTATATACTCAATTGCTTGGCACAGTAGGAAAACCCAGCTCTCTCTGTTCACACATTCAGAGCTAGATGTCTCCCAGTTCAACCACATTTGGCCACTGAGCAGCTCAGTGAACCCAATATTAACAACAACAGGCCTTTTTCACTGCAAACGTTTTATCTTGTCATAGCAGGAAAAGTACAGGTGTCACTAATATTAACAGTGGCTCGGTTTTATTTAAGTGTCCTAAACTAATCTGTGACAGTGTGACAATGAGCCTGCATGCAAAATACAGAGAGCTGAGACTGGTGCAGCTCAATTTAATACAGCCATCATTCATTTCATTATTTATACCTGTGTTTTTAACTGTGACATGTCAAATTGTCTTGTGTTTAAAAGGGCCTAGGGCTTCAACGTGGTAAAGATTTACACATTGGGCTTTTGCTGTAAGTCTTTTAATATTAGAAGTTTATCCCTTTTGAAAACTAGTTCTGTAGTTATGTAATATCTACATATTATGAGCCAGCTTGTGGCTGTGTGGTTGCTGGAAATGTTCTAAAGCTGCTCACTTACCCCTTAACACAAAACACAATATGAGTTCTACTTCTTCTAACATAAATAGAAAAGAATGGTTCAGATAATTATCCATTGCTGGCATCTGTACGAGACATTTATTTTGATATGCACAAACCTCTTTTGGTTCTTTTATAAATACTCAATACATTGCAGCACTATAGCCATGGTCAATTATTTGTTTTCTAATTTGCGTCTAAATTCTTGCACACTTGTTGCAACATTCTTTCTGCTGATTCAAACAAGAGGGAGAAGTGAGTCACATTTGAAAATGATCACATTTATTTTGCCACAAGAGGGCAGCAACGGCCCATAGTACACATTTTAGTAGCTGTGATTCAGTTTATTGGAAGAACTAAAGATTAGAGAGAGCACATTTGGGTGACTTCTGTAAAAAATTATGCTCCCAGTGTGACTGCTTTCAATCAGAGTGGAATGATGTTATTCAGTGTCATAACTACACGTGGATACTTGCCTGGTTACACTGCCATGCAGGCAGCTGGCCTTGAGAAGATCTACGAGATCACCAGATCACACCATGATCACAGACATAGCATCAACTATAACTAGTGTTGTCACAGAAATGTACATTTAAACAGTCACCTCAGGCCACAAGTATGTGTGGCGCACCTCATCAGTGATGCAGAAATCGTGTCATGTGCCATGTGCTTGACCTACTGGTGGGCAGGGGTTAAAGGCTCTCCCTCAGAGTTCCCCTCATAACGCTCTCATTGTCTGAAATTTGCCAAACATTAGCTGGGCTCAAAGGGAGCAGCCTGTGCAGCATAGTCCTGAGTCCAGCATGCTTCCATTACTGCTCCTCTTATTTGATTAAATGTACCCTAACTCAGTCCAAACCCACACTGTGCATAATCTCATCACAGATGATAAGCGTGTAATAAAAAGCATATTTTACTTGAAAGGGTACCTTATGTGAATGCGTATAATTATGGATATCAAAATATCATCATTTGTTTAATTGTGAGGCCTTGCCAAGAGGTATGTAATTGCTTGAAAGAAATATGGCTGAAATTGGGATCTGACCTGAGACTGGGTTTGGCATGTGCACAGAGGCGGGGCAAGGGTCAGGCCTGAGGCCAACTTCCTGTTTGGCATGTGTATTTTATAGCCAATAGAGAAGGGCTTAACTTCACAAACCTTATCACTATATGACAATAAAACAACAATATGAAAATGGAATACACATTTGATGCTGAGCTATTTTCAATAACAGCAAATTGAATGAATCATTGCTTAATTTATTGAACAGTGTGTCATTAAAGTTGTGTGTTACCTCTCATGCAATTTGTATCCCAATAAGGCTGTGTTTGTTTTGAAATTGAAGGAAATCCTGATAAGTAAGGAGGCAATTTGGAATTGTTTTGGTTGTGAAATAAGCTCAGTGTTTGGCATTCATATCCGAATGAGGTCATATTTCTATTACTGATAGTGGGCTGATGTCTAACAGGCTTGCAGTGATTATATGTCTCGCACCGTCCCCAGAGGTCAGACCAAGAAGTTGTACTAGTTTATTATACAGTATCAGAAGAACAGGTGCTGGCCCTTAATGATCCCTGTGGGAATTTGGTTTCATCTTTGATTAATTGGAATGTTAACAGGAGAAAAGTTATCCTAATAGCTTCTTGTTGCCAACCCTGCGGAAGTTTTCAGGGGGCGAAAGGAAAGGGGTTTAAAAATAGTCTCCATCAGTGCACGATGGGAAAAGACCTGCCATTTAAATCCCGACAAAGCAATTTGCAGCTCATAATCAAGGGAGCGGAAACATTTTATCGCATTTCCCTTTACAGTATAAGCTGGCCAGTTCCTCTTTATCCACAGCAGGAATTAGCCAAAAGCTGGTAAATGCGGGCCGCTACATTCGTCTGGCACACAATCAGTTAAACTTTGAAGGTGACATCTCACTATAAAAACCTGTTTGTTTGCTGAAATGAGTGGATGAAGTTTTTTCTCTCTCCATGATCCAGAGAATTTATCATAAACAGTACTTTTGCAAGAAAAACTAGATGAATGTTTGCCTTGTAGAAAACCTCACTTCATGTAGTCTAATGTAAACCCTCTTTATCAGCATCCACTTCTTCTCCTCTAAAGGTCAGAATCATGACCCCCTCCTATTTGGTCCGACATGTGTGATGTGACATTTGAGTGTCCCACTGGTGGCTGGAGGGTAAACAGAGGTCAGTGCGTGATGATGATTCTCAACCCCCCCTCCCTCTGAATGGATGACAGTCCATCTTTTTCCTTGAATAGATGACACTGGTGTGTATTTATAGACGCTGTATTTCTAGACACTTGATGAACCTCTGTTGACCAGAGGTCCAGCGAACAAACGCACGGTTCCTATTTATAAACTGTGGAGGTATAATCAACACACTCTATTGTAATTATTTTGGCTTATTAAAGAACTATTACATGTAATCTATTGTTCGGCGGGGTTGTCATTAAGATAGAAATCAGCAGCGACTGAAAACATCACGTAGATCACCGTGACATGATGATTACATTGGAGATGCACCAGAGGACGCCTTGTGAAAATAAACAGCTCTATATTGAGAAGCAGCACAGTTATGAGGAGCAGAATGCAACTTGTAGTATTTCTGCTCGACAGAGAGAAAGAGAGAGAGAAAAAAACTCACGCTGATTGGAACAATTGCCGGATTTTCTGCGAATCAAATCTTTGCATATTTTCCTGTTTGGAGCAGATGTATACCAAACAGTGGTGACCCCCACTCTGCTTTTCAATGGCTTTGGGGTGATGTGCGCCGCCTCCAACTGGAAACTGTTGCTCTTCAATCTCAAACACGAGCGAGAATGTCAGGAATTCAATTGTGTGCAGGCATTGGGAAACCTGCAACCTGCGTGTGACTTGACCGGCCGGGTCGCATCGCCGGTGCCCCGTGGAGCGTGCAGCCTGTCAGGCCCCGGAACGAGTCCAGGTACGCTCCCGGGAGTGTGTGTGTGTGTGTGTGAGTCTGAGAGTGTGTCTGTGAAGAAGGGTCAAATGCGTTGCCTCCACAATGAGTTGACCTCATTCGTCTTGTTGATTCTAATCTGTCATCTGTGAGAGCACAACAAAGGATATAATCACGGTTATTCAGCGCGCGCGCTCTGCAGAAGAGGCGCATGGAAGCAAAGAAAAAAAAATGCGCTAAACCTTTTCACCTCCTGCAGAAATCATGGAGCACTAACAGAAATATCTGCACCTATACAGTTTATTAACAGTCACACAGGGCCTTTACACCCTCCCCACCAGTAGGTGTAGGCCTATAGTGTGATCAGAGCTGCAGTTATTGTTGCATGACCTAAAATACTACAGTTAATATTAGCTTCATAATTAGGTCACTATATGGAAAATTAACTTATTATTTCCATATATGGCTAACGTATAAATAATAATGACAGTCCCAATAATGTCATGATAAACTCTTGCAGGCAGACATGCATTTCTACAAAGGGTAGTTTATTCCTAATGGAAAAGTGCAGAAATGAATGATTTTACATTTATTTCACAATGCTTATTAAGTTAATTATTTTCCTCACTAGTAAATGCTCTAAACACAGAAGGCAGAATATATTTTTAGAAACAAAAACATCACATCCAGGTTGAGGCAGCAGTGGATGTTCTGGCCTTTTCAAACAAGAAGACTGTATTTTAAAGCAGGCCCGTGTTGGAGCCGTGCACCTCGGCTGGCTTTATCTCCCTCAGCCCCTGAGACATCCTGTATGCAGGCCCATTGTTCCCGGCCGCCCGGCTGAACTGTCAACCTTTCTGCTCAAATGCACACCTGCCGCACCCGAGTCCACACACACACAGGCCTGATTTACTTTATGGCTTTTACAGAAGGGATGCACGGCTCCAAATGTGACAATACAAATATATATGCATGTGTGCTTATGTGTGTTATGTGCATGCATGTATTGCAGAGGTAGAATACTGGAGGATCAATGGACTAGCTAATAAATGAGCTGCTCACTTTGCCCGGCAAACACAGGACTAAAAGTGAGATAAAACAAATGAACCATGAAAGTAGATGTGCTGCAGATACAGTCATATCAGCTGGCATGTGCTAAAAATAAAATGTAGCCTATATAAAAAAGCATCCTGAGAATCAATAAATTCAACGAGTGAGATTTTTTTTCTTTGTACAAAAACAAACTAAAAAAACCAAAACAGTAAATTGGTGTATTATGCGTTAACACATCTAACTTTAAATCAAGAGTATTTTTAAAAAATGAAATCCCTGTCTGTAGTTTATATAAAGGTTAGTTACACTCGCATCATTTCTTGTAAAACAGTGCTATTTATTATTTTTGGGAGAGTGTTTAGAATACAGTTGCCTTTCAAACGCGCCCTTATCTCCTGACTGTTTACAAAACATTAATGTGAGGAAGCGGAGAATGTACACAGCTACATGTCAGGCTCACAGGAGGATGGACCAGGGTCCGACTGGGACCGCGATGCTTCAGCGAGGCCCGATGCACTGCAGCGTTTTTTATCACACAGGCCCAGGATATTCACGTTTTACAAGAGTGAGAGCGAGTTCCTGCAATGCATCTCTTACTTTACTTTTAATAAATGGCTTTGAGGATCACGCGCCTGTGCCTTATCTGGTATAAAGATATGCAAAGATATATTATATGGACTTCAGCAACAGTGAATAACCTATGCAAACAGATTCATTTTATTTATTTTGCAAAAAAAAAAGAACATCATGAGTATTTGAGTGTTTTTTTTGCTGAAACAACTTTTGGGGCTTTAAACTACTTTTCTACATCTACTTTTTTTGCCTAGAAGTGGGGCAACAAAATTACAGGCTTGGTTACACACAAAAATGTAGCCAACATAAAAACATCTGCGTTGGAAAAAAAAACTCCACTTTGTTAGATAATGCAGAGTTAATTTCCTTTTTAATAACTGTACAAGTTATATTCTCATATTTAGGCTAGTCCATAGTCTGTTTTTTCTGGATGATAAATTCCTACATTAAAACTATTATTTTGGTTATATAATATCTAATTGTATTTTTTTTTCTGTTAGTCTTATTTGCGTACGTTACCTTTTATTTTACTTGAATTCAAGTCGAGAAGTTTAAAAGATAGTGAACTTTAATTTTTTTCTTTTAATCCACAGGTTTGTATTTAGGCAAGTATCACAAATGGTGAAACCGTTCAAATTGTATTTCATGTCCAAAATCGAATATCCAATGTAATCTAATTAATTAACCCACAATCATGTACTCATGATAATAGCAGCAGTTACAAGAATTAATGGGCCACTATCATTGCTACCACTGTGTGTCATATCATTGCAGGGGTGTGTATTTTCTTTCTTTTAATTTTTTTCTTTTTTTTGTTTGGATGGTGAGCCTGTGTTTGACAGTCGGAGGGTGGATCAAGGTGGATGTGCGGACACACACCACAGTCACATGTTGGGAGATCCTGGACTGAGCTGGTCTGCAGTGTTAACTCTGGCGCCACATACGTCTGATCTCTGCAGGCTGATCCCACAATCTAATTTACAATGAGCTATTGGATGTTATAACGTAATATTCCTCGATTGGTCAGCTTTTAAAATAACATTTCAGTGTGCATGAAAGCTGCGATGAGCTGTCAAAACAGTGGACTCATTGTAGTGATACACCCCTCCAAAGTAAAAGTCCAAACCAGATGGCTCTGATATATGGATGCGTTGTGATAATATGATGGTGATTACAGGAGGGACGGGCCTGAGATCAGTCGCTGTATTGAGGCCTTTCACTCGTCAACATGTCTGTTTCATAGAGAAGACCCTCAGGACCACGGGACGGTCCTCTGGGGCCACGTAATTCAACAGTCCACCACCAAAACACGAGCGAGAAGGAGGAGCTGCCTGTCTGAGTTTAAGAGCCAACTTTCATCCTCCACACACAGACTGTCCGCCGGCGCACATCAACATGTCAGTAAATTATAGAACAACATGGGATGAACGGATTCATCTTCATGTGTGTTATAACAACACAACCATAGAAAGGGTTAACATGACCGCCTGCAAGACGACTTAACACTGCCGATTTTCTATTACACTTCCTGTCTTTGTTGACCATATTTCCTACATGCTTCTCAGTGGATGAGTTCACTGCATTAACATTACTGTCTTTCCTTTTGGCAATCCTCATAGATCCACAGTTAAAAGAAGGAAAAACATAAATAATGCTATGTAACACTGTCAGATTCATCATGATATCGATGGTTATTATTATTTTTCATTATTTGTTGTTATTATTATTATTGTTGTTGTTGCTGCTGCTGCGGCTGCTGCTAATTCAAAGTAATAAAAGTACACTTAATTTTAAAAAAAAGGTTCTTGTTGACGATGATCACACAGTCAACGCAAAGGACATATTAAACTGAGGGTGGGAAAACTTTGCCTTTAGTCAGGTCTGTGTGTTTTTTTGGTCCTTTTTCCGTGTTTGGAATTGAGCCGCCAAAATTATAAAATAAAAACAATGAAAATCAATCATCATCTCTGCATCCTTTTTGAATTATAATAATAATAGAAATTATATTAAAATTACATAGAACTGCCGCAAGACATTTACACACAACACAAATAATCCAGACATCATTCGCTGTGGGACATAAACTATGACAATACACATTATCATTATCATTATTATTATTATTATTATTATTATTATTATTATTATTATTATTATTATTATTATTATTATATCAATCTTTGTAGATCATGGAGTAGGATAAATTGATCCCCTTAATAGATGGGCATGAATTAAGATCGGCCTAAATCATGGGCAGCTGATATCAGACATTTTACGCGCTCAACAGTGGAATAAAGGCAGAGCCAAACCGTATAACCCTGCACAATGTTTTACCTAAAATTATCATGTCATCGCATTTCTGAACAACTAACGAAAAAACTAGTCCACGTTAATAATACAGTACTTTTATAATGCGTTACCATCACATCAACGATGGCTGTTTTTTTTCTAGTGCCAACAGTGGTGATCAAAGCCTACAGCATAAAACAGATTACTTCATGACCACTGTTTTACTTTAAGAAATACAAGTTTATTAAGAAATTCACAAACCTAGAAAAGAGGGAAAAGTGCTAATTAAAATGAAACATGGCCCCAACATGAATATAACTAATCAGGTTTATAAAAAAAAAAAAAAAGAATCAGAAAGATTAACAAAACCTGGCACTGGCTGGCGTCATATTTGGAAAATGATATCATACATACATATGGGATGAAGAAAGATGAAAAACCCTGAATTGTATTTTTGGCAGTCTGGTGGATTTCTACACATTCACCTTTTTTTCTTTTTAGCCCTACAAAGTTCACAATCCGAGGTTGGCCTTGCTCAGTGCAAGAAGTCACCATGAAGGCCAGATTGACCTCTGATTCAATTACATATTACAGCTCTGACTTAATTAGGGCGTCTTGTGTTCACGTTTCATTTGGCAACAGTTTGGAGGAGCCGTGCGTAAAGTTGAGAGAAGTCATATTATTAAGGCACAGCTGGAGCCATGTCAACAATGTCTTTCCCCGTGAAAAGGAAATGTTTTTCATCGGCATAATTATGACTACAATACCAACTTATGGCCATCAGTCCAAGTGTGACACAGGCGCATGAAATGGCTCCCAGAGGTTGTGCTGCCTGATGCGTCCTGATGGCTCCTTTACCTCCTGGTTCCACTGCGTAAAACCTTCTGCACCAAAACATGTTTTTTTGAAATCACAGGCACTCGCTCTCAGAGTCCACACTTCAAATATCAATCCTCGTGTGTAACGCCGAGTGTTTGGTCTCGTGTTCCCAGTAAGAGCAGTGCATCATGGAGAGCTCCGCGGGCTGGCGCGAGCAGGCGAACTGGAGGCCCGCGCCGTTGCTGGAGGAGACCGGGGGCGGCGCCGCGGTGGCCGGGCTCAGCTGCTGCGCATGGTGCGGATGCGCCGGGTGGTGATGGTGACTCATGCCGTTGTAAGAGTTCACCATGCTGGGCAGCGCCATGCTCTGCACCCGGGAGTAGGGGTTGTAGGACGAGGGCGCTGACAGTCCCTTCACGTTGACGGGGCTCACGTTGCCGCTGGCCATCTGACAGGACGTGTAGGACATCGGGGTGGGCGGCTGGCCCAGCGACCACGAGTTGTTCATGAAGCTGGACTGCAGGTACTTGGGCGGGGACAGGTAGCCGTAGCCGTCCCCTCCGAACAAGGACTTGCCCGGCTGGAAGTGCGTCGGCGGGGGTCTGAACGGCCGTTTCATCCTGCGGCGCCTCCGGTAGTTCCCCTTCTCGAACATGTCCTCGCAGGCCGGGTCCAGCGTCCAGTAGTTCCCCTTCCTCTCCCCGCCGCCCTCCCTGGGAACCTTGATAAAGCACTCGTTGAGGCTCAGGTTGTGTCTGATGCTGTTCTGCCAGCCTTTCTTGTTTTTCTCATAGAAGGGGAACTTGCTGATGATGTACTGGTAGATGCCGGACAGAGTGAGGCGCTTCTCCGAGCTCTCCCGGATGGCCATGGCGATGAGAGCCACATAGGAGTAGGGAGGCTTCTGGGACGGGTCCGGCTTCTCCGGGACCTTGTCCTGGACCGGCTCCTCTTTGGGTCGCTCCTTCTCCTTGGTCGTGTTGGTGTCGTGGATCATTAAGGCCATTGCGTCATCCTCCGGGCTTTGGTAAGTGGCCATCATTGCGCACGCCAAAACAAATCAAGTCCGGTGCAGCAAAGCGAGCAAACTTTGTTAATGGCGCTCCGATGAGCAGACAGAGGTGCTGCAGAGGCTCAGGATGCACCGCGGCTTCAAAGCTGTCTGGGCTCAAATCTTTATTTTGCTGCTCGGTAGGTGACATGCACCAGACCTTCCTCTCTCTTCAACGGGGATTTTTCTAAACAGGTTTTTGATGGAGCCGCAACCCAAGTTGTGGTTTGTGAGTCAGTAAGCCCAGCCCTTTCCTCTTTTTTTCCAGGCCCACTGACGGGCTGCTTTTGCTCCAATGCTCTCCACGGAGCGACGCAGTGCGTCCTGATTAGTGCGTATTTGAGTTCCGCCTCCGGTGGTGACAGTGAATGAAAAAGCAATCAGCTCTTCTTAACATGTTCATTTGTTGTTGTTGTTGTTGTTTTTTCATCACACGACGGTCAAGAAAGCACAATATGGACATTGAACTCCTAATTACATTCAAAATAGCATAAAAATCACTGTGAAGCATCCATTGCAGGAGAAGTATAGATTTCAAAAGATTTCAGCAATATGTCTTTGTATAAGTACAAATCCCAGTTCTTTCTAAATCCATTCGCATAAAAGGCTATGAGACATCCATTGTTGGAAAAATATGGACATATTATCTTAAAAGATTTCAGCAATTTGTTGAAGTACATATGCATTTTTTTCTAAAGTTAGTTGCATAAAAGGCTATGGAGCATTTTTTGCTTTGTTTTTTAAATGAGAAAACAAGCAAACATATCAGAAAGGAAAGAAAGAAAGAAAGAAAGAAAAATATGAATAAGAAAAAATGAAGTAAGGAGGACAGAAAGGGAGACAGACAGAAAGAAAGAAAGAAAGAAAGAAAGAAAGAAAGAAAGAAAGAAAGAAAGAAAGAAAGATAAAATGCAGGCCAAACTATAATACTTGCATCAAACTTTCTCACTCTTTCAAAAATGTTAAAACGTGATATACCGGATAGTGAGAATCTGGACAGATAGTGCTGCTTAATTGGGAGGTGCACGCAGAGGTATCTATTTCTGCGGCCACCCATGAGGGTCCCCTCGGCTTTCTCTGGGTGTGTATTTCCGTGCTCTGGGACTGTGTGCAGGTGGAACAGCATTGGCATGTGTGTCATCACCCTGCAGCCAGTCTGCAGCCTGTCCGCAGCAGCTGAAGCTCGCTGAGAGCCAACCATCTCTCAACGTGCAATTACCACAGACTCACGGTTTCGAGCGTCACTGCGCCATGTTATTCCTTGTTTCAATGTCTTTTTCACATGTTTAAGACGGAGAGCTTTTCCCCATAATCTCGACACCGCTTTTATGCGTCTGCATTTTAAGCATCTGGCTTAGTTAAAACATTACATCATTCAGTATGCTAATTAACACAGCTATCAAAGAACACAAGAAGGGATGCATGCGGTAATCAATTTGCAGATCAGTAACATGATAAGAATTAAATTTGAACCAAAAAATGTTTTCATATTTATAAATGATAGCCTGTTACATTAATGCTTTTTTGACACCAATGTGAAAAATGACAGCTGGTTCACTCTATAGATGCTTTATTTTTTATTTTCTTTTAGTTTTTTTTTTTCATTTCAGAAAATAAAGAATTTACTGCTAATTTACATGAAATGGTGGAATGAGTTTGCAAGAAAGCAGAAACCACAATATAGCCTGCCTTTGTCTTTGCCCGCTATGTGTTTAGGTTTACCTCGCATGATTTGGGGGGGTTGTTTAGTCTTCTTTTATTGTTCCAGAGAAAGTCTGTGGTCTTCTCCTCTTGCTTGGTGCTGCACTGAAACAAAAATAGAAGAAGGAATCACCCAACAGACTGTGGAGGGAAGACCTCTCAAAGCAACATTGTGTTTAAATCTGTCATATGGTCATGTTTACATGACTCTTTACATTGAAGGACTAAAATCTATTGCATGAATATAAAAATGTGAATATAAAAAAACCAAGTCAAATTATTTCCTGTAGTCTACAGTATAAAGGCTATTTTACTCATTATTTAATAGATGAACTGTCTTCAATATAGCCAGTAATTTCCTATTAATAATAAGATTAAGCCATTTTGCTTTTGGTCCCCCATAGATGCATCTAAAAACATTGTTATAGCCTAGCTTACTTTTAGGGTAACATGCTAAGATATAGCCATGAATTTCCCCTAACATGGATTTTGAATATAGCCCTGTGATTATTCTAAAATCAGCATAGTGTATTATTTTTTTGTTGTTATTGTATTTACTAAGGTATTTGTCTACAAAATAGCCCTGTCAGTCTACTTGTTTCATGCTAATGCTAGCTGTCATCACAAACTAATTAGCTTAGCATTTTTTTCACTGGAAGGACCTCAGAGCATCCCAGGTACAGGCTTCAAATACCTCGACTTTAAATATTCTTCTCTTTTTTACTTGACAGCTGACATCGTCTCTTCAGGTTAAATTCACTGGTCTTAATGTGTTTTAGTTGTTTCCCCCCTCATTTATCACCTGTAACCTGCGCGGCTCTGAGCTTGCTGCGGTCACGTGTCACAACAAAGCCAAGAACTATAGCATGTTGACAATCTGTAAACAAAACAAGGAGCCTGAAACTTGAACTGCTTCACTGAGGAGCTGAGGAATGTTAATATGATAGTAGCCTGTTTTCATAGGCAAGGTGATAAAAAAAATGTAAACAAACAAATAAAGCAAAATGTATTACAATATGAACTTAGGGCTACAGTTCCTGCTGAGGATAGCTAACATATACTAATTGCTCATAGATAAAAAAAAATTTGCCCTGCATCTAAAATTAATTTTTGACACATGATTGCAGAATTCTGGCAATTCTTGATTTATTTTTCGCCACGATCACATCGGCATTGGCATATATTTTCCATTGACGTCTGCAGAACTTTTAGGAAAATGTTGCTATGACTCACACAAAGGCCTCTCTGAAAAAAGAGAGGAGGAGATGAGATTATTTTTTAAAATGCAGGCCTGAATGTAAGAAAGCACGCTCCTTGGATTTTTTGTAATTAATATGATTTGATTTAATTGTAACTTTTTGCATTCTGTATCCAAAATTCATTATTCGTGCAATGAATTTTCTGGGGACCGTGGTGTAAGTGAGACAGCAGCAGATTCCCTGTTTTCTTCTTAGATAATCTCTGAAAGTCTTTCAACACCTCTAAACGATCCAAAGAACCAACACACACTTCCAAAACAGCTGAAACATCAGAAAAAAAATATTTGCATCCATGTGGCATTTAGGCTGTGTTCATATATCACAGGCCTATGTAAAATAGTAATCTATATAGTTTAGTGATAAGACTTATCTATATTATCCTTTTGTGGTCAAAATCAAAGACTACAAAGCTTAAGTAATTAATTTCCCAAACAGTAAATGTAGACTGTGAACCTGATGAGAAAAAAAAAATCCTGCAAGAACTATATTTTATTTGACATGGGCCCACTGGAGTGTGTACACGCTTGGTGTGTGTGTGTGGTACAATAATCTGAGGAGCCATCATTGTAAGTTGCCGTAATGTAATTTGAAAGAGTGGAATTCCTGTCCTCGCGCGCTTCCTGTCCTCGCAGGTCTGGGACGAGGATGTTTATGAGAGCGCGTGCGGCTGGAATGCGGACGGGACGGATCCGGCGGGTCAGGTCGGGACCGGAGAACCAGCAACCGGACTGGAGAGGCTTCAGTCAGCCTCTGGAAATAAGGTATTCTATTATTATTATTATTATTATTATTATTATTATTACTACCGCTACTACTCTATTATAATGAACGATCATGATAATTACTTTATTATATAATTACAAATTAATACATGTAACAAATGCAATAATAATAATAACAACAATTTTAATAATAATATAAAATAATATAGTTGCAGTAGCCTCTCTGTGCTGGTATTAGATGTAGTATTACTTTATTATTTTTATTATGTAAAAACTTGCTATATTTATTGTTAAAGGTCATACTGTTCTAAAATTCACAGTTTTTCCTGTTTTCCATGACATTTCATTATTATATTTTTAGTTTGTGGTAGTCCACACTGTTTGTTTCTTTTAGGGGAACCTCTGTCTTTAAAGAAAATATCCCTGTATTAAAACATCTTCATTTTTGAGTTTTTGGAAATGAATTGCACTGATTGTCTCATTCCAGATTCTAAAATTACATGATTATCAACTAACATTGAGAGAAGGTAATATATTGGAATAAAGGTATTATAGAAATAAAAAAGTGAGATAAACTTAGCAGGTAGATGGAACGATTCTGGTCACCAAACTCAAATTATAAATATTTAAATTTGTGTCAAGTAAGCTGTTAAAGAGTTTTGGAATCCTTGACGCTCTTTTACTGAATGTTTTTCTAACACATATTCTACACTTGTAGCATTAAGATAGGTAAAACATACCTAAGAAATTATATCTAAATTACTGTGTGATGATTGCAATGAATCACATAAGTGTTAAAACATTTGCTTTATTGATTCATCTTGAAACCATAAGCACTGGTGCATCTGCCCTGTACAGGCTGTGGAGAGCTCTCTCACTGTTTATCCCAGTTTGATCTCTCTGGGTTGGTCTCTGGTTCATTTGCATCTGGCTTGCCTGCATGATTAAACATCAACAAGACATTGCCTCTGCTCAATGGAATCCTTATGAGGTGCAGGAAGGAGATGGGAGATTGGGGGGAGTTGGAGGGATATGGGGATGAGGTGAAGAGGAAGAACAAGGATGTACCCTCAGCCCTCATGCAGCGTCTCCAACGTGGCTCTTGTTCCTCTCAGAAAGAAGAGAGAGATAGAGCAAATAAACACTGACCACCAGATTCCATCCATCTCCTTTACATCCCCGCCCACGTGGATTAAGGTTCAGGAGGGGATTTGTGGATGGTGGGGGTACACATGGACATAAACACGTATACATATGCACACGTGGGCTCATTTTTGAGGTGTTGTATGTATATGCATGTGCTATAAATAAAAATCTTATTAAGGGGGGTGCTCAGCGGGTAGTGTGTGAGGGACACTTCTTTACTTTGTACAGTCCATCCCCTCTCCTTCAAACACTCACATCATTGTGTGAGGGTACACCCCCACACCTCTCCCCTACCATCACCTTCATTAGCTCTAGTGCGGTGACTTGTTTTTTTTGGTGGCCCTGCATGTTTACGTTTCTTATCGGCTGCAGGAAGCCTATGGGAAGCTCTATGGCCCTCCACAGTAACTCCTGTGACATGCACACAGTCCATCAAAAAGTAAAGACCCCCTGAATCCAGTTTAACAGGCACACTCTTTGAATTATGACGAATTCCAACACATAGCAAAACAAATTAACAAAAAAAAATTCATTCTCATATTACACGTTATTAACAAGTTTGTGTCGCTCAGATATTTGATAAAATTGCTTGAACACTATCTTGCGTTAAGTAAAAAATTAATGTGGACGTGATAGTTAAATGCCTGTGTAGATGCAGAAATCAAGGATGGACAATCATGTTTCTGCAAGTGCAACAGCAGAAAAAAAGACAAGGGCATAGGAAGTAATAAATAAGATAAAGGCAGAAGTAAAAGAGCAGCGAACGATTGCAGAGGATAAGTCAGAGTAAAGAGGGAGGTGAGGAGAGAGGAGTGAGCAGAGGAGAGCCACATTGTGTTCCTCCTAACCTTTACGGAGAGGTGAAGTGCTGCAGCCTCCTGCCAACAAGATTCTCTTTGAGGTTTTCTTGAACTGCTGCCAGGGCTTAAATGATTCACAGGAGCACAAGTATGCGCGTACTGAATGTGTGTTCGAGCTGACGGAGAGCTTTTGAGTCAACAAGTAGATTTTGTGTGTGTGTGTGTGTGTGTGTGTGTTTGCGCATATAGTGTATATTCATGCGAGAGGTAAAGAAGGACGTGAGGGGAGAGAGAGGAGAAAAAGAAGGTGAGCTGGCGATTATCAAAGCAATGGGTGGATGTGAAGAGAAGAAAAGTAACAAGCCAAACGAACACTATGCCAAAAATTCTCCTCCTCACAACATAAACTTCCTCAAAACTTCACCGGCCAAACCTTTTTTCACCCCTGAAACAGCTTAACTAGTCACAGCCATGGCCAGACTCACACTTCAAAATCCTCAAGTAAGCTCAAACCCATTTCCACATCTTCATCCCGGCCGGGGATTAGATTTCAGCCCAAATCAAAACAAGTCACTTCGTTAGAGGTAATTACACAGGTAGCCTACCTCGCTGGGCAAACAAACATGGCTGCCAGCTGACACCCTGAAGACAGATCAAAGCCTGGGCCTGACAAGGAACGGGAGGAGAACATTCAAACACTGGCTTGTTAACCGCTCACATGCTCTTATTTTCTCACTCATGTGCACGACTAGGTGTATGAATGCATTTGCACACACCATCTTCTTCACGCACTTTTCTTAACATAGGCAGGGGATTCAGCAGTTGAAAGATGAAGAGGAATCAGAGGTGAAAGGAGTGACCTTTACAGTTGAGCTGCGTGTGAGAACAGTGTGTGTTAATGGTGCAGAACAGTGGAGGTGTACTGCATACTGTATACTGCGCTAGGGGTGGTATTGGTGGTCTGTGCGTTATCCTGGTGAGGAATGATATTGGACATGGTGGATGTGCTACCTGTCAATGTGGCTCTTTTCTATGACAAGTCTGTAATAAGAGCCATGCTTTGTTCCACTCATTCCTAGTTTCACGTCATCTTAACTTTTTCAACGCTGGACATCCTTTCAAGGACCACAACCTTTTTCCTGACAGTCGCACTTGAAACCTTTTGTGTTTTTCGTGTTTTTAAATGACCAATTGAGGCCTATCAGCGAACATAACTTTTTGCCAGAATAATACAAAATACTCAATACACGTGCGTTGCTCTTTCTGTTTCTCTTTCTTACACACCCTGCAGCCTCCCTTTGAACCACAGTGTTGTTAAGGCAACCAGGCAAGGCTATTCTTCCTTTCCCTAACATGCCAGCCTACCCGTGTACAATAGAGCAGAGTGTATGTGGGTTGCAGTGAATAAGGTAAGAGATGTTATCTAATCGCCACATGGAAAGAGAGCAACGGGAAGCCAGACAGTCTCCACTGAAAGCCAGCTGTCCATTATGGTCTTTCGACTTGTTTTCTCTCTCCCTCTCATCAGTGTTCTATATTGTTCTTGCGTTGCTCCTTTATCTCTTCATCTCTTTATTATTCATTAAGCACAGATAGACCTCAGGGCCATGCTATGCTACTTTGCTAATGACAATCTAACTGATTGGTGCAACAGAAGCTGCTGTTAGAGATGGATTAAGATGTATACATTTTTGTCAAACCTAAAACAGAAAATTTGAAGATGTAAAGATGTAAGATTTGAGTATATTAAAGTACATGGCCTCATGATGGAAATGATGGAAAAAAAAAAGTCAGTTTAATCAGTGACTTTTGAATTTGCCTGTTTTTTTTTCGGCGCATGATGTCTTAAATGTTGAGAGATGATGTTCGAGGTCACCGCTGCTGACTTGAAACAGATCCAGTGAATATATTTTGAAGATGAGATCTCGAAACCACACGTACCACTAAAACACACTGTGCTCGGCCAACAGAGTGTCATTCTCTGTTGGATCCGCTTGCACACAGCGCACCACACAAACCTCCTCAATTCCAGCTCTCCTGCCTCCGTCATGACCGCAATAGCAAACAGGAAAACCAGGCAATGGAACACACATGCATAGAGAGACAAAATCACTCACATTAAAAAAAAATAGAAAACATGGGACACACATACAGTCAGACACAAGCAGCGCATACAGTGGCTGTGGTAACCTTGATGAGCAGAGGATGAGAGCAGAGTTTAGGGTTACTGTTTCCAACTGGAACACAGCAGCATGAATCCTCTCTGGCTCCACTTGGATCGGTCATAAACACCTAATTGTGGCTGGAAAATGCAAATGCGGGTAACAGGAACATCGATCCATCTATGATCAGTATGCCAACATACTGTATTCATACCCCCAGGAGACACCGCCTTTATAAGGTTTTGGTGGTGTACTGTTCTGTGCGTTGGACATGAATTGTTTTCACAATGTACTCTTAAAAATGATCAATGAGTGAAAAGACAAGAGTGTAATTTATCGACACATATTTTACATGTTTATGCAAATTTTCCTAGGCTATAAAATTTCTACATGGTGGCAGCAGGTGGAGTGGGTGTTAAATGTAGAGCATCATGACAAGATGTATAGTCAATGTAATGCAAATTGAGTGAGATGCAAAAAATTCTCTTTACACCAAGAAGTAAAAGTGCATATGAGAGATATTTAAATTTGAGAAACTATACCAAAAAAGTTAAATAAAAGTTAAATATATAATGAGCTAAAGTCTAAAATCAGGATTATTATAAATTATTTTCCAGGGAATCAAGTTTGAATGGTTTTTGCAGGTAAAAAATTGTCAGTTTTTAAATGGTGCAAACACAGCAGATTTATGACATCTAACTAAAATCATATTATTTACAAGAAATCAGATCAATGCTATGATAATGAAGGATGCCAATTTGGTCTAAGTTGTTCATATAAATATGTCTTTACATGACTATTAATGTGACAATAATGTATTGGTGTGAAACTATTCAAGTGATTGTAGTGTATTGCTGTTAAAGCATCTTCAAGTGAGCATACGACATTTATTATTGTGTAAAATGTGATTCTTGTTGTTAATCATTTTCTGTCAAGTAGTATTACAGTGGGTTGGTGGGAGTCCGGTGGCTGTCAGAAATTGAGATCATGCAAGGTGTCATCCAGTGCTGTGTGATTTAGTGTCACAGGGGGAAAGAGGAGTATTTAAAGGAAGAACACGTCCCAGGGAGAGCGGAGCAGGGCCAGGGCAGAAAAGGGGGGATAAAAGGAGGGAGAGAGCGCTTCCTTTGGTGCGTTTTCCCCCAAGGGCAGAAAGGAGGAGTGGGGCTTCTCCCCTGACAGATCTGAAGATGTCCTGTTTTGCTTTTCCTCTGCTCTCCCTCTTCCTGCAGGAAGCAACATCACGCTGGGCACCAAAGCCTTGGCAAGCACTGGCCATTCAGATCTGGTACTGATGTCTACAGATGTAATGGTACAGTAATGGATGGACAGACAGATGTGCAACAAGTCAAATGTAATTGATGTGAGATGCTGAAAAAGTACTGCAAGTGGTTGAGCCCCTCTATTTATGTCTTTGGTGGATGAGTTGAATGTTACAAATTGTTACTTTCAGAAATGGTCTTCAAGATGAACTGCCTGCAGATCTGCGACTGACACTGAAGGATGCAAAACAATAGATACAGATTTGAATGTTGTACTGATTGTGTTTTTCAAAATGACAAGGTGTCAAAACTATTTAAAAATTTTTGGTAAGACATTGGTCAATTAGTAAAATGTTTTTTAAAAAATTAAATAATTTGATTTTCTTGATACACAAGTAATGTGCTGAAATCTATGCTGACTTGGGCATATTCTGCTTTAAATACTGACTTCCAAAATCTTCTAGAAGCTTCCAAAGGCAAGAAACTAGAAGAGTAAATTTTTTTGACGGAAAATAAAATTAAAATACTGAATGAAGTCCAATGGCCATTAAAATGGAGGTGCTGAAAGACGTTGAAGTTTTAGTGTTGACTGAATGTAGATGACTTGTTAATTAAGCATGCTCACAACAGAAAATTTAAAATACTTGAAACACTGAAAGAAGTTGAAGTGGTGGAGTAAGGAGAGAATGAAGCTGAGTGTTAATTTAGGCGTAAGCTTGGAGTAACTTTGAAGTATTAAAGCAAAAGTGTTGAAAGCAGTTGACTATTCAGTTAAAGTTCAAACACTGAGAGGAACTGAAATCATCAAAGTGTGTTAAATTGAGCAGGAAGTGACGTCTGAAGTGTAATCACTGAAAGTAGATGAACTCCTAACAATAAGCGATGAAGACAGTGGAACTGTCTGTTGACATACAGGCAGTGAAAGCCGTTAACATGTCAGTTGAAGAGTAACTATAAAAGACAAAATGCATTGGATTGAATTCTACAGTTGAATACAGGATTAAAACACTCTCAAATTCATATTTAGAAATGATGGTATACAGTTAGCAGAACTGAACTCAATCTACATGCAGCCATGCTTTTAATTCAACACATATATCGCACACACATATACAGATGCCACATTCATTCATAAAATCCGATGACTTAAAATAACATACAAATATGCACACACACACACACACACACACACTGAGGTCCAGGGTGACTTTTGTTCTCATATCTGTCCACACTTTTGTACTTCACACTGACATCATCACCAATACACACCCAGTGTAGACTCTGTGGCCGGAGGTCTCCCAGGACACACTTCTGATCTTTCAGTCTCCATCCAGGACTGGGCTCACTCTTTCTCTTCCTCTCTCCCCTTCATACACGAGCCACATTTCTCTCTCTCTCCTCTGACCATTCATTCACGCAGGCTGCCTCTGTGTGTGTTTTCCTCTCATTCTTAGTGAGAGACTTTATCTCTGGATCAGATAAGGCTTCGGTACTGGTCTTAAACCTTCAGCAGATCTGTCCAAACACATGAGCTCATGTCAGAGCGCCGCTGCTGCCTGTTAACTCCATGAGCTAATAAAGACTCAATGTGTTCGTTATTCATGCTGTGTGGAGGTGTGGCGGGCCAGGGTTTCTTTCTTCATCTCTGACATCAATTCCTCATCATTTTCTCATTCTATGCTGCCTTATTCGTCATCCCACCGATTAATGTTAATCATTTTGGCCATGTCTTATTTTCTGTTCTCCCTGTTTTTTTTTTTTTTAATCTCATGGAGTGTTAGAAGAAGAGGAAAAGCGAGCCGCAGAAAAAGAAGATTTCTTCCTGCCTACATCTCGTGTACAGCTACATGGCTCTAACAGCTTGAATTTGATCATCTTAACACTATCAGATGTGGAGATCTCAAACACGGGGTGTCGTCAAGACAACAAAGCTGAAGCCACACAGGCAGAACTGGGCTCGACCTGCATGATGGTCTCTTTGGTAATGTGTGTGTGTGTGTGTGTTTTTATGTGTGTGTGAGAGTCGTCTTGTTAGTGACCGGGCGAGTGCAAGGGTGTGAATGTGTGTGTGTGTATTTCACAGTCTGGTACAAAGGGAACAATGGCTGGGTATGTGAATTTTGTGTGCGCACGTGTATTTCATCACCCTGTGTGGCTGTTTGGTGACTGACTTGTGTGTGTGTGTGTGCGTGTATTACATCCCTGCAGGGAGGGGAGGGGGTCCGTTAGGAGAGGACTAAGGTTACCCCCTGATAGAGGCAGCGCGGGGTCATCCCGCGGCGGGACACTTCTCAGGGGTGACCTCGCCGCCCCTCGAGGCCCCCCGAGCAGACGGGACTTCTGAGGAGAGAAGAGGAAGGACCAGAGGAGAGACCCCCGGAGAACAGGACCCCCGGTCTGCCCCAGACCCCGGACCCCAGCCCCGGCAGGGCCTGACCCAGGCCCAATGTGTTCCCAATCAGGAGAAACACAAACAATACTTTTATTAAAGAGAGGAGGCCGCTGAGGCCAGCCACACGCACACACACACAGAGGAGAAAGAAACACACTAATTTCTTCCCTCTTAATATAAATGGGAGCAAAATTTATGTTTTATTAACACAAAGATTAAGCAGATGTAAATCATCCCTGCAAATAACTGTCAAATCACTATTATCACCATCAGCCATGACCCCAACTCCTGCCTTCCCTTTCCTCCTCCGCCTTCTCTCCTCCATTCTTCTTGGTCTCTATCCGGGAAAACAAACGGAGGGATTAGGGATTCGTGGAGGGGTAATGGGAGCCAGGTGGAGGAGTGTGACTGTGGGGGTCTCCTGCCAGATTAAGGGGAGCAGCAAACCCCAATCCCTCACACTCCTTCCTAAAGGCAGCTAATGTTTCTTTTGAAGAAATAATCCCGTTTGGCCATCTAATAGCACTTGGCAATTATGAGCCTTTGCAGGGCATGTATGGTATTACCAGGACTGGCTACCAGAGAGGGGAGATGGCGGTAGAGAAGAAGCGACAGAATTCCTCTTCTTCATGATTTCTTCCTCCTCTTTCTTCTTCTTCTTCTTGAGGAGTGTTTGATCACTATGTTGACAGCATCTTTACAGTGTCTGTATTGTAAAATAATTTCCATACTAATAAGGAAATAAGTTGTAATACAGTTGTAATAGTAGTTAAATATTAAACAAAGCATGTAAAGTATGTCAGTATACAGACTGAATTTGCTTGACAGTGTCCCAATTTCATTCTACATACACAGTATATGTATAAGTATGTGCACACAGTATGTACATTGCTGTGAAAACCATGTATCTCCAAATTTTGAATTTGTGTTATTATTTGTATAAATAGATGAATAAATAAATAAAAATAATGCACACTGATAGATGACATCATTAAAAGATTGACGTTTTCTTTTCCTACATCCTCCTGGAGCAGTCCACCTTCTTTACTATGTTAGAGTTTCTGTGCACTGGTGAGTTCCAGGGTCTCTGTGCATTGCAGGACAGTAGTGTACATCAACATTACACTCAACTACCAAGTGTTTTTTGGTAAGCATGCTGACTTTTGTAGTGTACATAATCCTGTCAGTTTTTAAGAATGAACACATTACATGCTAAAAACCTGCTAGAGTTAGGATGTACTATGGAATTGGGACACAGCTCATAATTATGTCACACATTTGGCCTACAAACGTTGCCCCCTTGTGGACCGCTGCAGAGAATAAACAGCTTTACACAGAGCTTTTACTGACTGTCTGCCTGACTGATCCTGAGCCTGATAACGGTCTGTTTTGTTGGTTTTGTAGATGTGTTATTCCAAACAGCTCCCGTCTGTTCGGAGAGACTGCGCAAACATAGAGAGCTTAACAAGCTGAGAGGAGAAATGATACTCCTTATGTAAGAAATGAGTGCTCATTTGAAATTCATTTTAGGAAACAGGGCTGTCCTCAGATTGATTAAACAATTACTGGATTTTAGGTCATGAGTGTGTGACAGCCAAGGCTTTAATGAGATGTGAATCTGAGAAGGGTCCTTCCTCCAATAACACACAAAAGCACATTTATGCATCTGTTGCCACTTCAGAATCCCCCCCACCCCCTTTTTCTTAAATCTTAACTAAGCCGGATGCAAAGGAAGAATTAACCCCTATGCAGAGGGAGGTGAATTAGAAGTCAGACTTTTCACACCTTCTCTGCTTTGCAAGCACACACACACACACACACACACACACACACACACACACACACACACACACACACACACACACACACACGACACACAGGCATTCTTTAAGTTAGCTCAAGCGTAATATCCAGCAGACGATGGAAAAGTGTGTGTGTGTGTGTGTGTGTGTTTGGGGGGGCAGGGACCCATCATGTAGCAGCACCTTATCAGCTTCTGTCTCTTCATCATCTGTTTGTCTCTGAGAGGGGACTCCCAACTATCAAACAATCAGTACGATGGTGCTCTGGATAAATCCTAGCATCATTTGAAATGACTAGGTTGAACAGAAATCATGTATTTATCTGTGATTCAGAGTCTGTCTAGACAAATGAGAAAGACGTTTGCAGTTCAGGCATCATGAAATTGGGGTCAAACATGTTAAAAGAAGCTTCACAGAGTACAGTTTCCTTGTGATCATGAGCTGGGGCAGACAACCCCCCCCCCCAAAAAAAAAACAACTAAAAACATGTTTGTCATTAGAAGTCTAGTTTGAGCTAAAGTTAGGATTGGTCCACATCAGGTCTGCTCTGTGTGCTCAATTTGAAAAGTCCATTGTCACGTCAGCTGATTAGCTCAGATCAGAGCCCAGCTAAATGAAAAGCTCCTGGCTGCAACAATCAATTGTAAAGAGTTTATTAGTGATTGAGAAGGAAAGAAAACACGTCTCCTCTCCCTTGTATTCCTCCCTCCTTCCCTCCTCTCTGCACGCTTTTGTCGAGGGCCCGGATAGCTCAGCGAGCGGGGCGGCGGAGGCGAACGTTGGTGTGTCATACATCAAAGGCCTGCACACGCACACGGAGGAACACGCCTGAAGTAAAAAGGCCCGCAAAAAAACAAACACCGCCCTTTGTTCCGAGAGCCGAGGCCTGTTTCGCCCATGATTAGAGAAAAGAGCGAGGGAAGAGGAGGCTGCGGACGACGTAATGACCGGCCATATTTGTTTCATCAGATTCTTTGAGAGGGATGTGTAACGGTGAAAGAACCGGAGGGTGTCAGTCAGCACAGCCCCAGCCGCCAGGAAATGTCACTGTGGTGGAGTTACGTTGGTGGCACGACATAGCTAATCACTAATTGCTGATTAGCTTTTCCGTGCATGGAGATAGCTGCTGGAGATGGAGTGTGGCTGCGTGAGTCAGGAGGCCTTTAGGATTACAATCAGGGAAGGATTTTTCCATTTGTTTCGCAGTAACAGAAATCTAAATTTCAGCTTGTGAGCAGTCGGTTACAGCTTTGACACTTGCTGTTCTTTAACACAGCTAGATTTATGTGCAGCATAGCAAGCTGATCAGAAATGGAATTTGCCAACAACAATGGAGCCGCCCACAAAAGAAGAAAAGGGAACATAAAAATGTTGCAATGGTAAAATTTTGATTAATGTAGGAAGGATCTAAGAATCCCAATATTAAGAATAACCAAACTTCTGCAAGTGATGAATTTGAGCTAAGAGATGCAAAACAAAGAAAGGTCCAGAAATCACATCTGGTGGCAGATTCCTGCAGGAGCTGGTTAAACAGATGGTCATAGTGGGGCACGATGAGGACGGCTCTGTTATGACTTTTAAAAAATGATTTTGGTACATTGTGTCTCCTGTCATTGCTTTTAAATTGTCATTGTGCAAATCTGCATGATTAAAATTTCCTTTCAAAACAGACTCCTGCAAATTGTATTAAAATTAGCATCTCCTGTCATTTGTAATGTCCTCTTTTTTAAATAAGAGATGCATGCTCAATTCATTCTAGGTGCAGCCTCAAATGACAGGAAATCAGCTCTTTCAGGTGTCAGAGCTTGTATTGATAATTTACCATCATCTGTAGGTTCCATCAGCTCCACAGAGTGTTTTAGCATCTTTCATTGTTTCCCTTTTTCTGGCTCAAAACTTTACTGTTTCACTCTAGTCTCTTTGCTCTCATCAGTCTTGTTTCCAATTGCAGCAGGCAGCTGTTTTCGTAATAAGGCTGCCTCTATTACCCCACCTGCCAAGCTGGTGTATATAGTGCAGCATTTAGCAGCTAAAGAGTCAGATATACCCCTCAGGAAATAAAACCAAGACCAAAACACAGCTAGAAGGACAGTGAATATTATGTTCGTCAGGTGACCAGAAACATGACTCAAAATAAATGATAATGTTGCTCTATGTCTGCTGGACGTATAGGCAACTGTTGGATGACATGATTGCCACTTCATAAAGTGATAGTATGCCTGTGTTGTGTTTTCAGCTTGTTGCATCGTCCCTAAGAGGCCACAAAAAAAGCATTTAATGCTGCTTTAAAGTGCAGGATATGTCTGAAGGAAGCAGAACAATATATCTGACCCTCATTGTACTCTTTGATGGAGAAAATCAACTGGCACACAAGAAGTAAATGGCTATTCCAGATTAATTTGAATAACCCAAAGAAGAGACTAGACCTAAAAAGGAGTCTCACAACATTATATTCTTGCTCACCATACAAAAGCAGCAGCACGGTAAAATCTAGGGCCAAATGCTGTGTCACCCAGCATCTGCTTTGCCAAAGTGTCCATGAGCAAAAAATGGAATCCTATCAACTCCTGAGGCACTAGTCTGTAGGTGAACCTGACCTTTGACCTCTCTATTGAAGGTAGGCATGCGAACAGAGAACTTCCTGGTAGTGGTTAATCCAGAGTCTCTTGAAAGTTCACACTGGATTTGAACCAGCTTACATTTCTGATGTTAGAAATTACAGGCTTAAGGCATGTTGACAGTGCTGATTACTGTGCAAATTTAAAAGAAATTATCCAGTAATATATTTCAGCTTTTAAATAAACACAACAAATCTCAAACATCTGAATTCTCACAACTTTGATCTCTAAACGGCGCGGCCATACTTTTCCTATACTGCAATTCTGTTACCTCCTTTGTCTCATATCTGTCGTCGGATATCAAGAACAGGCCTCATCCTATGTAGCCCTGTTTGAGCATATCGATCTGAAAAAAGAGTTGTATCTCTCTCTGGTCAGGGAGATTACATCCGACTGCTGTAAATCAGACACAGGTGGATGAACTTCCTCCTTCCTATATCTGCCTTCCAGCTAACCTCTCCTTTACCCTTTCGTTCTTTTCCACTTTGACAATCTCTTTTTTTCTTCCCCTTGATACACCCCCTTTCCTATATTCCAGTTCAGGGTATCATGAAAATAAAGGAGAAAAAAAAAGATTATAGCTGCTTAAAAATGTCCATGCAAACACGTATTTCAGATGTTAGTAGAAAGGCTGTGAAAAGACAAATATCTTCTTTGACTTCTCCTTGTATAAGAAATGAATTCCACACAAAATGCAATAAATAAACATATTTGGCAACACAAACATGCATTTTTAGCGCACACACATATTCCTGAAAGCGTGTCTGCAGACGTTTATGGACAAGCAGGCACACATTCACATCAGCACTGCAACGTTATCAAAGAATTTCTGTGGAAGGAAGCTGGGCGTTAGAGTAGTGCGACTTTCTGTTTGGGTGCACAAAAGCCTCAGTGACACGGAACGTCTGTCTGGAGTCCTATTCATCAAACTTAAAAAACCTTCAGAGGAAAAATGTCGCCCACTCTAAACCCTTTTTGTGCAGCTTATACATCAGTCTGCCTTTGCAGCTGCCTTAGGCCAGTCAGGTTCATTAAATACGTACAATGTCACAGACATTTATAACGAGCGTGTGTAGGTAGAACCTGAAGTACAAGTGTTGCTGCACTATCCAGTTACAGGAAATTCATTGTTAACAAAACCTGCTTTAAATTGAAAAAGTGTAACTTTTCAAAGAAGCAAACACATGCTATCATTACAAAGCTGAATTCATAATAAGTAAAATGCACCTAATGTTTTAAAATTTTTAATGTCCTGCTGATACTAATTACTGCATTAGTCGATGTTTTGAGCAGTGAAACAAGCGGCAATATTATTGGTTTATAAAGTTGATTTTGGTGAGCAGCTCTTTAACAAAGCTCCACCATGTTCACCTGCTACTCTCTAACTTTGTCTGCTGTTTATGGATGGACAAGTATTGTTTATGAGAGCTTGTTCGTGGTTGTGGGATGAAAAACAATAAGCTGAAAGACACTAAAACAAAATGTCTGTCAGTACATGTGACTCCTCGCACATTATTACACAATTATTTTCAACAGTGTTGATGTAAAAATATCTCTAAGAGCAGTTTTAATGACTCCTCTTTAGTTACAAATGGTATAGTAGTCTGAGTTTTAGCATTTTCATATTGTCCTGCAAAACTTACATAGTCTCACTATAACCCTTTTTATGATTCATTATTATATACCATATACCATTTTGGCCACTGTCTGTTCCTAATCATCTTGCAACTCGTGTATCAAATTATAGTTCCCATCATGCTCCCATTTTTGTTATGTACCGAAAAACTATTTTTAAAGTCACAAATATTTTCCTGAGATGTTGCCGCTCCGGAGTTGAACATTCTTTTATGAAGGCCATCATCGGCCCTGTCGGCGTGTCCTGTTCGCGGAGGCGTAGCATCGGTGTGACTGACATTGTCACAGACATCAGGTCAGAGCGGAACCCACTGTTCTCCAAATGTTCCTCAAGGGTAAAGCCTTGATCTGCTGCTACTGTCTGTTGTGTAAATTGAGTTTATTACAAGATTAATTCCTACATTAAAGATCACTGCGGCTCTAGATTAGCAAGTATGTGGAGAATTCTTAACTAAAACCCAATATTGAAATTAAACAAGGAGAAAAATGTCTCTTCCCTATAGATTGTATATTGCTGTAAAAAAATATTTACCGATCACCACTTTCATGATGTTTCATTTTTGTGCAATAACCAAAATATGTTCTTGTTTATGAATAACAGGAATCATGTATTGCTTGAATTGATGGTTTAGAAGAATAAAACAAACGGCAAATCTTCCTGTTATGTAATGCATAATTTACCACAGATGTTTCTCTAACCCTATTGTCATTTTTAGATTTGAGTATCTCACACCTGACAGTGCTTATTGTCCTTTATGTTATTAAATACACACTCCAAATGCACAGCTTGACTTAGCGAGCAACAAGACTTATTGTTTTTTCAGACGCATAAATGTTGAAAGAATGATTGCCAGGGTAATCTTTGCCTTTTTTTTTTCAAAACTGCCGTAGGCATAATACGCCGCTTCGTGTTATGACAGATGTAACACCAATATTATGACAGCGCTGTGGAGTGTTTAAAAGACATTTCGGAGGTAATAGGATAGAGAAGATAAATTTGCAGTTCCAATCAATTTGCATTGTGTTGGCCTTCATGTGTGGATGAGTAGAGATGAGTTTGTTATATCATCACCAGAAATGCATCTCACCATGACAGACGCTTAGAGAGTGTGTTCCCTATGACACACTGTTGGGCCGGTGTTGTGCAGAGTGTTATGAAAACAGTACGGCTCTTAGATGGATGGAGAGGAGTTCATTCATACAAACACACACAGATTTTCACTCGTACAATTTCCATTGTCCTTCGCTACAGCAGCCAGGTCATTTAAGAACAAATTCTTATGTACAAGGACGACAGCGGGGAGTTCACCTCTAATCTTTCGTGAGTAGGAGTGCAGAAGAATTAAGACAGAAGAAAAAACATTGAACAGTGAAGGACAAAACTAGATAGTGATACTGAATAACAATAAATAAACAGCTATGAGTAACAAACCACAATTAGAGACAGGGTGGAAAAACAAAGGAAGCATATCAGAGGTGAAGAAAAGCAACATTTAAAAAAAAGATAAACTAATTTAATGTAAATGCATTCCAGACATTTCACAGTTTAGTGTTTCAGCACAGAGTCACATTACAGGCTGGAAAAATAATAGGTTTGGAAAAATAATGCATTGAAGCCATGAGTAATTTTAATGTTATTGAAAGATGTAAGTCCCAAACACATGTTCCCTAACCCATTCTGCTCCCAGAAATCTAATGATGTCATCACCCTGGCTCAGGTTTTCTGTATACTATATGCCAGTTACGTTGGTAAGGATATGCACTACATTGTATACATATAAGCACATACAAATCAGGTTGTATTTCTGAAGAACAACAGCTTTCTGCTGCAGATGACACAGGAAGCAGTAATGTTAAACATCATAAAAAAAAAAGTTGCGCTCCTCTTATTCTTTTCCCTCCTTTTCCTGTCTTTCACGCTGAGGAAGAGACATTCAGGTGTTGGGTGATTTGCAGTAAATCAGAGTGCTGATGGCCACAGATAAACTTATGTTATGATATATGATGTGAACTGGAAAGGCAGTTTCAATTTACCAGCTTAGTATATAATTGAAAGTCCTCTTTAAGATTTTATTTGTGGGCTGGATTTAACAATAAATTCCAAACATGCATCTAAACTCAATATTGCAACCACAGTAGATGGTTTTAATTGTATGTCTCATTGCAGAATCACCTGTATCACAGTGGCTATCACTCGTCTGTCACATCCTGACCTCACTCTATCTGTCCCTCTCGAGGTGTTGACACTCATCATGTTCCTGATATCTGGGAACAACCAATCCTGCAACCCCCTCCTCGTCCTGAATACCTCTACTGCCCCTGCCCCCCCCCCCCCTTTCCCTGTCGCTCTCGAGGCCACAGGCCTCCTGGGAACCGCCTATCTCTTGCCAGCGCCCTATCAGATTGTTGACACGAACAGATACCCTCGCAATGAAAATATTTTGCTTCTCCTAACACTGACATTGGCCTACATGGACCTACATCTCTACCCCCGTTGGGATAAACAGCTCCCGTGTAGTGTGTGTGTGGGCGGCTGCAAATGCTTGTGGGTGTCCGCATTTGCTGACAGGTGCATAAAATAATCAGCTAAGGCATTCTTGATATCGCAGCCAGTGTGTGTGTGTGTGTGTGTGTGTGTGTGTATGTTCAATAATATGTGTGTGTGCATGTTTGGTCAAGGGGGCTTGCAGTCAGTTAAAGGTGTGAAATGGGAGTAGAGGGTGCACGGAGGAGAGCTGAAAGGTGTGGGTTGCTATCTCAGCATGATGAATATTTGGCCTCAAGTCAGAAGAACTGTTGAAGAGCGAAATGATAGAAGGGGATATGAAAGCAAACCAAAACAAACCAAAGTGGTTGGTGGAAAGTAGTTTTAGAAACAGAAACAACACTAGTGTCCAAAGACACCAAATCAAAATTTGATGTCAGGTCTCTTTGCAACGCACAAGTGGTCACAAATGAAAATTTTTTAAGCTTGAAATCATTGTTGCCACATTTAATACTTATTGTCTATTGTCTAGAAAGTCTTTTTTATCCTCCCCACAACTGTTTCATTTTGTAAAAGGTTGCTATTTGGTGAAGTATTTTGCTTGTGTTCCTCAGAGAATGAAAATATGAATTTCTAAAAACAACAAAAACAATATATATATATTCAACAGACCTTGCTGGAAACCATTTTCATACAATCTGGTTCTTCCTTAAAAAGAAGTTCCCGTAAAAACCGTTGACATTGAGGACTATGTATTATGCACAGCAGTACTGGAGTAAGGGCAAAACTTTGGTATATAGCCTTACACATCAACTAAATGGCTAATTAGGAACATGTTGTGTGCAGGTTGATAAAATCTTTTTGGCTGCTGTTGAAATGATTTAAACATTTGTATCTTACTGCCATTAAGAGCTGCCACGTTTTGCGTTTAAAAAAAAAAATCATCCAGAAATACCCCTGTATTTTTCAGTGTGAATTTTAGCAGGTAAGACTAGAATCCTTAGGAGGTGGTGTCAACATTCTTGACTAAAAACCTAAAAGCTAAAGTCACTTCCTCTCTGTCCTCCCCTCCGTCCAACACATTGCCCCTGGAGAATCTGCAATAAAAACAAATCAGCCATCTAGGACCCCCGTGGACCCCAGTGGCCAAATGCGTCTGTGGAACTGCTCGATTATTTTTACCTGACACAGGAAAGAGCCCACTCATAACAAACGCAGGGCGAGGTGGTGACAGATCTCGTTAACCCTATTATGAATGAAAGGGGAAAGCGGTACAGGGGGGCAGACGGGTGTGAGCTGAACGTGTGCCTAGACGTCTCCCTGAGGTTCGGCCCTGACCTTTCGCACAACCTGATGGAGAACACACACATGCACATATGTATGCTCATGTACCAGCAAGTATGCATGCACACTATTTGAATGGGCCTGAGCAAAGTGTCATGGAAGACGCCATTAATGGGCCTGACCACATAGTCTTGGAAGCAAATCTTTGTGGTCAGCATATGTCAGCTCAGCATAATACTTTAGCAGCTACATCAACAGCCATGTCAGCCAGAGCAAGTCACTGACAGATGTTCTATATGTAATGAGTGGCCAATCATACCTGATCCAACAAATGGACCAAGATCACATGGCCACAATATGTGATGACAGGCGAGACAAGCCACTGTTCTGACAACCTGTGCTTATATATACATTCACAATATTTCAGAAGGCATGGTAATAACTACTGAAGTGATCTCTGGGTAATTAACATGACAATGAAGCTGAGACATTTGTCATGTTTTCTCACTTTGCAATTGAAATAAAATGACGTTGTCAGAGTAATGTGACAAGGCTACCCTTTTCGCGAAAGGCTCCAACTGGACACATGGCAGCTCCTTTGCTGCCAACAATCTTCACAGTACATTGTGCAACCCCATTGAAACCTCTTCCAATTCCCTGGTTATCACAGAGCCATCCTACTGTTCACCTGCCTGTTGGGTAAATAACAATTTGTTTCAACAAAAGTTTCCTCTTGTTTTTCTGAAATATGGGATTTTATTTAAACTTGAATTATTAACTTTCAATTCCCACTGGGTATCTACTCCATTGCCCTGTGGGTAATCCAGACACGATCAACAGATCAGACTCTCTCCTCCTACTCAGGTTTAATACATGATCAGACTAAACGCCAGTGATTGAAATGGATTACAACCTTAAAGAGTGTTATAAAATCACAGAGTACTATGGTAACAAAGTTTAGCTTGAAGCAGTGTGGGTGGTGACGGACTGGCACATTTCCCCCTCTGGCTTTACTGGAGCTGTGTGTGCTTGCTGATGAGACCGTTCAGTACTGCAAACCCATGACTCCACTCAACTGCTGATGATACCAAGCTCCCATACATACTCGCCACCCTCCACACTTCCTGTACATACTGCCTATATGCTACAAAAATACTGACTAAAATTGTTTGGGGCCTCATTTGTTCATGCATCAGATTCAGTAGCCTTTAGCCTGGAAAACCTAAATTAAAGTATACACCAAAGCAAAATAATACTCAAACTTCCTGGGTTGCAAGAACAAACTAAAACCTTGTATAATGGTATATTACACCTGTGGCTCAAAAGAGCTAGACTAGTAGAGAAAAGAATATTAGGATGCTGGTTAAACTAAAATGGGACATGCAATAGGTGGAGAATCAAACACAATCAACAAGAAGGAGGAAAACACGTCACTTTAAAGCCAGTGTGTGCATGGCAGTCAGCCATTGTTCTAATGAGCGCCCATTCGGAAATGCACTGATTCTCTCTCAGAGACCTTAAACTAATTTCCTGAGGCTTACCGACTCCTTTGAAGAAGGGAGGTCCTGAGAGGCTGCGTGTGCCACTGGGTCGCCAAGGTGACGGGACATCCCGGCAGGAAAAACAGGAAGCGAGGGCAAGGAGTGACTCTGATTGGACCCCTCCTTGCTCGCGTGCAGCCCCTTTCCCCTCTTTCATTTGTGTTACAAACGCTAATGGGAATGTGTCACTTAAAATAAACATGGCAGCCATGTGAACATGCTTTGGGCAGGCGCATGTCTTTGTATCTCAATGCACATGTGACATCCATATGTACATGTAAACACATAGATTTCAACTAAACGACAATCATGATAACATTTTGAATTCAAAACTAGAAAATAAATCCTCTCTGTGTCTTTCCCAGAGCCCCATGACTCCTCACCACCTCCTACCCAAACCCACAACAGTGTGCTACCACTCGATGATAGGGCGTATGGCTGGAGGTCATTGTTAATCCAACTGTCTCTATTCTCTGTTATCTCCCTCTCTTCCTCCCCTCTGAGTCCTTGGTCTATTTATCAGACAAAATACCTGCTCCTCTGCCCAGAATATGAACCAGGTTAATCAAGTTTAAAGAATGCACAGAATGAAAGTACTGCAAATGCAAAATGGAGCACAAGATGAGCATTTATCCTTACTTTTGTTCAAAGTATTCTTACTAAATCATATAGTCATGTCTCAGTGTCTTTCTGCTTGAAGAGAATAAAAGTGAGTCACTCAGACTTGTGGACCTCTCATCCTCTTTGAGATCATTGTAACCCAGCTTGACCTCCTGAAAGAGAAACAAAGTATTTCGGCAGATAAATGTCAAATCCTTTCTCTCAGAACTTTGGCCATTGGTTTCGACCCCCTCTGAAGTTGTAATCTGATGTGTGCATAAAGGACACCGTGTTTTGACATGTATAATATGTTTGCTATTTCTTCCTGGAGGAAGTTATACAGGATCCCACTGGAATTAGAGATGTCTGTCTGTGAACACAATGGTTAGACATTTAAACTGAGCACAGCACAGAGATTATGTATACTGTATGTGGATGCATCGTTGCATTGATACATGCAAGGTTAGATGCATTTGGCCCTTTTTGTGTGTGTTGTTAAGGTAGTAGTTAAAGCTGACAGACCCACAGAGAATTATCCTCCAACCCTATCATCTGATTCAACAATTCCCATTAGCCTTTATGGAGCATTTTAGCATCTTTCAGCTCATTTTTTCAGTTTTACAGCCACAGCTTTCCTGTTGTGGTTAATTACTTTCATTGGCGGTGGCAGTTTTCAACAAAAAAACCCTCTGAAAACCCTCTATACGCTACCTGTCCAGCACTTAGCAGTAGACAGTCAAAATTAGTTGGCTCGATATTGAACATAGTGGCACAATTAGCAGCTACAGAGCCAGCAAAGAGAGTGACTATTGGACATACATTCATTAATTTCAAATGAAAGCTAAACCTGTAAATTGGCAGTTTTTTTTTACGTCAGTAACAACTTTATGACTTTAATTTTAAGTTGACAACATGTTGATGTAGTAGTTACGGTTTGTCAGTTATCAGTTATTGAAAGTTTAGAAGGTTTGAAGGTCAGTATATCTTTAACTGATTATGTCTTTGGAAGCAACATTTGCATTCATTTAGAGTCACGTTTCTGACCACCTGGCAAGTGTATATATTTACCCTCTTTTTTCACTCTCTATTTGGTCTCCATTGAGGGAAATATCTGTTCATCTGTGAGTCGCTAACTTTGTCTGTTACTGGTACTGAGCAGGGAGTGTGGGTTTATCAGAGCTTGTGTGATGAAAAAAGCTGCTGGCAGCAGCTGAAATCATCTGCATGACAGGTGGTGTGAGAGAACCCAAGGAGCAATGTTGCGGGCAATACAACCAAAACAATGAGCTGTTATAAAGCTCTGCAGAGCTGGAAGGATAATTCTCTGTGGGTTCGTCATTATGAGCCCTTTCACATCAAGAAGTCATATTATCCATTGTTAATATAAAAATATTGATAATAGGTGCATTAAAGTGTGCTTTCAGGAGTAAGTTGATTTTAACATTATTGTACATCTATGTAGATCAGCAACTACATAATTATGGGATAATTTCTCATAATTGTGAGAGAGTAAGTTGTAATTATTAGGCACATGAGTCATAATTATAAGATAAGGTCCTAGTTTTTTCTTTCTCTGGTGAATGCAATATGCTTCCATAAAACAGTATATACAATATCAATGTGTGGTTGTCAGAACAGAAAGCAGTGTCTCTATGATCACAAAATATATTTGTATTATATTACCAGATGAGAAAAATTCTGTATGTCTTAAAAGGAGAAACAAAGACAGTAATCCAAACATAAATGCTTTGACCTGTGAGGTGTGAAGTTAGACTTAATCTTCATCCTCCTCCCCAACCCCTCACCAGCCCACCTGAGACCCTGCTGCACCTGAGACAAGAGATGTCGGGGCGGTTGAGGGTCTGAGGGCTCGTCACAACATCAGGCTGCTCACACATGTCCAAGGACAAAGACCCCAACACCTGTGGGTGCAGAGGTCGGGGATGAGGATCGGGTGGGGGTCTCTGTGGGTGGATTGCGAGGAGGCTGAGAGGAGCGTATGAATGTTACGGAGACATGCATGGTAACCGAGCTAAGTGCTTGAAGGCCTTTAAGAGGATGTGTG
This sequence comes from Centropyge bicolor, assembly GCA_037975185.1. Lineage (NCBI taxonomy): Eukaryota > Metazoa > Chordata > Actinopteri > Pomacanthidae > Centropyge > Centropyge bicolor. The sequence goes on from JBBMOC010000150.1 coordinate 134,773, forward strand.
TGTGTTTGAAGCATAACTAGAGAGGGAAATGAGTGAGAATGTGTTGAGCGGCAAGTGTGCCATATGTGTGTGTGTGTGTGTGTGTGTGTGCGCAGCTCTCTCCACGTCGCTGCCTTTCCATACAGTCCAGGTGTGCACTGGGGTCTATTGTCACCCAACTGGACTTATCGGCCCCTCTTCTGCCTGTCAGCTACCTGCCCTTTGATGTCTGGGAAGTCTTTCACCCTCTTTCTGTGTGGGTCAACATTCCAGCAGCCACACACACACACATACATGCACGTACAAAAACACACCTGCACGTACACACACAGACACGTCCTGAAACACACAGAAGAGAGGGAGGGATGAGGAGAGCGAAGGGAGGAATAACAAAAGAACAGGAGGGGAGTGAAGTACAAGTAAACACTTGCTCTGTATCAGAGGGCTTAAAATTGAGCTAAAGCAGAGTCAAGACATCAGACGATTCATTATAACATCAGTGGATCCAGTATTGATTTAATTCACTGCAGCTGGAAGTAATGTTATACACATTACATTAGAGTAATTTGGAGGAAATCTGTATCAATATCCTATGTCCAACTACAACTACACGTCAACCAACACGATGAAAAATATCTTATATAATAATCTTATATAATCTTTCAATCATTTATTATTGGCAGAAAGTATTAACAGAATGCAAAAAACCAACTGAGAAATGGTGGAAGAAGTATGAAGATTTCTTGCATAAAATAATAGAAAAATAGTTATATAACATTACAAGTTATCCTTCTTACTCTACGTACTTTAGTAAGTGTACTTCAAAAATTTGCATTACTCATAATAAAAATGGAGCAAGTAGCTTAAAGAAAACAATTAAGCACCCACTTGAAATATATGGAAGTCACATGTTTCTTCAACCCGCCATGTTTCAGTACACACTGGCTGCCTCCTTGCAGCCTACTGTATGTAACCATATATTATATCACCATATAAACACAATGTTTAACCAGAGTTTCTTCTCCTATAACACTCTTCCCTCCTCGCGTCGTGCCTGTCTGTGTCTGTGGTTGTTTTCTCAGTGCTCTTGATGACTGGTGCTGACAGATGACAGACTGTCAAGGGCCTCTGATCACACAAACAGCTTCCCCAGCGCACTTTCACTCGCTGCTGCCCCCACTTTCAAATACTCTGCTTGCATGGCACCCATATAGATGGAAGGAGATGTCAATTAAAATGAATCAAGAGGAAGAATTGAATCTTCAGGGTTGGACATGTTTTTTTTTTAGCTGTTTACATTTGTTTTTCTTTCATTTTTATTTGTGTTCCAGTATCCAAGATTCTTGGACAAGGCAGTTTTAAATGGCATTTATTAGCAAAGAAACAGAATGAAAGAGTGAAATACAGTATTTATTCTGTCAGCAAAAGAGAGAAGGGGTGGTCCTCGGGTTCAACTTTTCTTTTTGACCTTTGTGCTTGATGGTGTAGTTTTACATTTCAGGTTAATTGGTGCAGAGATGATGCCTGTGTGTCTGTGTGTGTGTGCGCTTCTGGGCATGTGTGTGTGTCAGGGTTCGGGCCATGCCTGTATATCTCTCTCTCCCCCTCTCAGCCAGGTGCATGGCACTGCTGTGCAGCTTTTATCCCAGGCAGATCCCTGGGAATGTAGGGAATTTCTCCCAGACGCTCCTGGTCACAGTGCCCCAGCAGCTCCTACTTACCAACACACACACACACACAGATACACACTCACACCTCCTCTGCCTCCCCCCTAACCCCGACATCATTGACAGACACAGCCCAAAGAGCAGACACCTGGCCTCGCATGCACACACAGACACACACCCTGGGGAACTGCAGGGAAAGTCAGGGATCAGCAGAAACACTCTAGAGAAACAGGAGAAGACAGAAGGAACCAGATGCAAGATAGTACTCAACAAGAGAGAGAGAAAGAGAGAAGTGGAGGGGGGGGGGGGGGGACAAAAGAGTGACACTGAAACAAAGACAATAAGCAACGATTGAAGGGTCAATACAAAGGAAATCAGTAAATCCACATATAAAGCACTCAAAAATGGAAGAAATTACATCCTGTCTAACTGTATATGACAAGATCTTATATGTTTGACATCAAGGTCAAGGTCATTTTTGTGACCTCTGTTGAATGACATTCAGCTTCTTTCCCAAGCAACTTTCCCATTAAAGGATAAAACCCCCAAACACTTTTAGCATTAAAGTTTGAAAATATGACAATGAATCACACATACAGCAGAGAGTCTGGGTGAGGAAGAGTTAACTGACTCTCCCCCTCCTGTCAGTGAGGGCGCGGCCTGCCTGTCAGTCAGGAGTTAACACCACCTGAGAGTCCTGTCAGCCTCACTTCCTCTCCTTTCTACTGCCTGTCAATCAACCTGCCACACCGCAAAAAACCAAGCAGTGTGTGTATCAGAGTGTGTGTCGTGGTTTATACGGACTGAAAATCAAGATTACACAAGAATAACACAAGTTTTCCTTTTGCTATATGTCATGCCGGTTGGAGGAGTGAAATGAATTGAGTGCCAAACCTGTGAAAGACTCATCAGGTGATATGAAAACAAAACACTGTGGCTACAGAAAGTTGTTGCGTGCAGCTCTTGCATGGCATTTCTCCTTGTTGAAGCACTGACTGGCATGTGTGATAATGTCTTGTCTCAATTCACACGCTGAAAGAATGAAAATCATTTAGCTGGTGGGAAGAGAATCCACATGCTGCTATTATCCTAACACACACACACACACACACACACTGCTCATTATCTAAACACTGCAGGGCATGGTTCTCCACTCCCCTCCTCTTCTCTCTCTGTCTGTGTCTGAACCTCTGAGGCCAAGTCAAACACTAGGTGTGTGTAATACACTCATGTCTTAACACACACACACACACACACACACACACACACACACACACACACACACACACAGACCTCTCCCTACTCCTAATTCCCCAGATGTGCTGAAACTTAACGGCAGGTTTCGTGTGTGTGTGTGTGTGTGTGTGTGTGTGTGTGTGTGTGTGTGTGTGTGTGTGTGTGTGTGTGTTGGGAGTGGCGCAAATGGCATCATATCCACTGGAAGGAAAACAAAAACTCTTCTGTCATACTAAACTCTCATTGTTGCCTCTAATAAGCATAAAATCTTCATATTATTATTTTTATGAGAGTCCAACTGATTATCTATAAAAGAACAAACTACAACCAGATTCCAAAAAAGTTGGGAGGCTGTGTAAAACACATATAATATTAAAAATTAATAAACCCAAATCTCTCTACTGACAAAAAGTGAAGTGTTCCTGAGCCCATATAGCAATATCCTTTATATAGTCATGTTTCTGACAAAGTGTTGAACCTCTCTTCATCCTCGCTTGTGAACGGCTGAGTAATTCCAGGATGAACCTTTCATACCCAATCATGACACAATTGCCTGTTACCAATGAACCTGATTACCTGTGGAATGATCCAAACAGGTGTTTTTGGATCAGTCCACAACTTTCAGTCTTCTGTTGCTCCTGTCCCGACTTGTTTGAAACATGTTGCTGCCATCAAATTCAGAATAAGCAGATATTCACAAAAATCAATGAACTTGATGAGGTCAAACATTAAATATATTGTCTTTGTACTGTTTTCAATTGGGAAAATGTCAAAACTTAGCAAATTATCACAATCTGTTTTATCAGTGTCCCATCTGTTTTGCAATCAGAGTTATGCTTGGTTTCAGATACTGAATCCAAAGAACAGCATCTGTCCCTTCTTGTCTTTGGTGACCGCTCGAACAAGTACATTCAGCTGGAAGAAGTGCGCAAGATTGACAACAAAGGGAAATGGGTTTGAAGACACAGAAAATGGGTTTAAGAAGACGGCGAGTACAGCTTGTCAGCGACGCTGTAGCCTTGCAGCTGTGTGGTGTCTCTGTCACCCGGCTGGTCTCTGTTTCACAGAGAATTCCTCTGCGGCTCTCTAATAGGCTGACAGCTCCCCCCTCCCCAGCCTTACAATGCTGACCTGCTATTGGTTCCCTGGGGGCCATGGACCTCCCCCACGCTCAGACAGATACAGACTGGCACTTAAAGTGTGTGTGTGTGTGTGTGTGTACACCTGTCTATTGTGTTGGTCATGTTAAAAAAATGCGTGCGTAAAAGGAATCTCTTATGAACAGCCGCTCAACACACATTTGCCATTTGTGTGGAAGTGAGGCTGAAATTCTGAAGCCAAAATGAGGAGGAAAAAAGGCAGTGGAAAGATGAAAGTTGTGCTCTGAAGTGGAGAATCTGTCCTGTTTTATGCTGTGGTCACATCCTGCGGGAATAACTCTTTCTAAAGGAACAGTTTGGAAGCGATCATGCATGTGAACTTGCTCGAAAGCACCAAACACTGTAAAGGAAGATTTGCATAATCTTAGTCAGCTTTTTAACATTTACAAACACATGCATTGGAATTCAGATTGTACATCACGTCAAAAACTGTAATCTCACTGTAGGACATACAACAACATGATGAATACATTACTTGGTTGCTTTTATTCATTTCTTACAAATGGCATGTTGACAGGTTCGAAATGAGCCTCAAATTATTTGGTGCAGCTGGATCTCACAACAAAGAAAGAATGTCTCTTTTAGACTCCGTTACAGCCCCAACTTAGGCTGCCATCACTTATTCTGCCAAACAGTCCTGAGCAGACAGTTTGGCACAATACACGGACTGTACTTGATTGACATCTGCTCACACCTCTATCTGTCTCGTTGGTTCATTGAGTTTGGAGACCTCGTGTAATTCCCACCCAACTTTAACCTGATTCCAGAGACACACAAGACAATTTAAAAGAGTTAAATTTCCAATTCTATCACAGTTTATAAGCTGTGTTGCACAATCCACATTTATTTTGTCTCATCTGCCGGAGTAAAAACTGTTCCACAAAAGAGCAATGGTTTGCAGACAGTAAAGACACAGAGTCACTGGTACAAATAGGCCTTTTGAATAAATTGTGTGAACTTGTTGAATCCTGTTAGTAATCAAGCTAAGCAAGCTCGAGAGCTTTATTTTGCTGGTGCACAATGGTGAACAAAATATCAAGGGGAAGCAAACAGAGAGAAAATAAAGACAAGCTCTGCTGGTGTGGTGACCGCCTCTCAAAGCTAAAACTCATCAGTAGACTTTTTTTCAAAGAGAAAAATTTAACATGTCATGGCAGGGAAAGTTTGCACAACACTACTAGTTTGCACAGCATACTAAATGCAGTCATTGTTAATACTTGTTAATCCAAGTCAAAATGTCCAGCTTGGTGTAGCTGCAAGATGTTAAGGACAGAAGTTGTTATTCCTAATTGTCATCACTGCGGCCACATTATAACCAATTTTCTCCTATTCTAAGTACACAGAAAGCAAGAACTGAATTAGATATATAATGTTAATGATACTGCAAAATTAGCATTTGCTGGTTAATTTGAATTGGGGAACACAATTGAAATTATGCTATGCTTAGTGCTATGGCAGCTTGTGGTCTCAATGATATGAAATGTGAGTTTGGAGACCCAACATGTCTTCTATGATAAAGGCCTCTTGACCAGTTTGCTACAGTACTTTCATTTACATTTTTCAGATTGCACTATATGTTCAGTATTAATCTGTTCTTCTAATTACTTGCTCTGGACAGAGGTTCAGCAAAAAGAGAGAGAGGACGGAATCATCTGTGAAGTTCACGGTTCAGCCCCAGATTGAACCCCCCCCCGACTGCCAACAGGAGTTTTCAGCCTGGGAGGCAAGTGCCTGCTTCTGATCACAATAAACTGGGAGCCAGACTGAGAGCATCATCATTCTTGAACACTTCTTCTTGCCCCTAGTGAGTAGGATGTGGTAGCATCACCTGGAAGCTGAGCCAAGTAGACTTGAGATGAAACAGTGGAGCAGAAGAGAGAGAATTAATACGCCAAATGAATCACACACCAGTGGCGCCAGAGTGGACGAAGGATATATGTTTAATACTGTGGTAATCACCAGTAAGAGACCAAATTTTGAGTAAAACTTTACTGATGTGAGTTTGTGGTTTTATCAGTACCTCAAGGGTCGATGCTACAAAGACAATAAAGGAATAAGGGGTTAGAGAGGAGATTGGTAGAGAGGAAATAAAGGACAGGGATCTATCACGGAGATGAGTACTGGCAGGGCTCTGACAGGGGATCTCATAACAGAAGGAGAGAGGAGGAGGAAGGAGTGCAGGGTTATCTGATGCTTGTGTGCTGCTGACAGTAATGGTCTATGGACAAAAAGGAAGATATGCTAAACACTGGAGGTATATAGATAGAGAGCATATAGCAATGAGAGGGCCACATACTGTACTGAACAGACAGGAGCAGAAATAAAACAATGCACTCTCCTGTGTCATCCTGAGATTGTGAGCAGTGCTAATTAACACAAACAGGAAGCGGGCAGATGGATGGAGAGGGATGAGGGGGTGGAATGAAAGAAGGAAACGCAAGGACTCTCCTCCTCTTTGGCTCCACACCGAGTGCTTAACAATCTCTCCATCATCGTCATGTCATCACTCAATTAAAAGGTTAGGCCATGTTTACTCTTTCTATTAGCAAGATTTGGAAAACATCAACAAGCACTTATTACCAAGCCTCACTGCCTCCGGGCAAAGCCACTGCTAATTTTAATGTGTGTGTGTGTGTGTGTGTGTGTGTGTGTGTGTGAGAGAGAGAGAGAGAGAGAGAGAGAAAGAGAGAGAGAGAGAGAGAGGGAGATTCTTTGGAGACAATACACTGCTTGTTTTTTTCTACATCTTACATCATGAGGATGTGTTCAGCAACAACCAGACCAACTGTTTGCCATGACGAGTGGAAACAAATGAAAAATTGTTGTGTTTGATTTTTTTTGACTAATTGATGCATTCAGATAAGCTACATTTTTGTTGTAGGTAGGTAGGTAGGTAGGTAGATACTTTATTCATCCCCTTGAGGAAATTCACATAATAAAGTGTCCCCATAATAAAGTATAACTATTAAAGGAATAGTTTGACATAATGGAAACTATGCTTATTTTCTTTCCTGCTAAGAGTTAGCCATAAAGATTAATATCACTCTCAAGTCTATGTGCTATTATATGCTATAATAAGCTCATTTTAGCATAATATGAAGTCCCACTGGGGTCAGCTGAGAAAGAAAAAGTAATCTGAGATTTATAACCTGTGCCAATTTGTGCAGATTTATGAGAATTATATTTTGTCTTCAACCCCGTCTTATATGGACTGTTTGCCATTTAGTGGATGCTTTGAGCTGAGCCCCTATTACTGCATCATACATTATTGTATACTGTGTTTGTGCACTGCATGCAAAGATTACAGAAATGACAGACAATATACTAAACAGAGGTTCAAGCTGTTCTGATTGATGGGACTGTTCAAATGACTGCATGCATGTATAACTTGGTAAAGGGACTCATAGGAACTCATCACTCATGCTTAATCAATTGAAATGCACACACAGGAAAGGAAGTGCCAGTTGGGGTTTTATAAACCAGCTTAAAAACAAGTGGCGTCTGTAGTAATTTTCACAGCCAAAAATCTCTACAATGAGTTATTAAGCATCACACTCTATGACGGCAAGGTGGACACTGTAGAAATCCACATACTCACAGTAGAGATAATGTTATCAGAACTAGTTCCTGGTCTTAGGGATTGCAAATCCATGGGCAGGGGTTATGAACCTGACAACACATGATTTTTAAAGGAGGGCTCTGCAGCATAAAGACAACAGAAACATAGGAAAACAGTGAGTCTGGCCCTGACCAAGGGCAACAAAACCTGACAACCAGCATCAAATTAATCTTCTCATCCACAGCAAGAGAGTGAATATGTGTATTTCCCAATATGTCAAGTCACTACTTCTTTCTGCAGACTCAGACATCAGAGGTCACACACATATAATTAGAAGCAGTTTGTGGTTGCACGTCTGTGTACAGCTTGTACGTGTGCCTGTCTGACCACACTGACATGATAAACAGGTCAATTTGGAAGCAGGAGATAAAACACCTCAGCCCGTCTGTGTCTCTGAGTCATGCTCCATCTTTCTGTCTGTCTATCCCTTCCCTGCCTTCCCATCTGTTGTCTGTTTGACTCATCTTGTAGGGTCCAGATAGGCATCTCAGACAGAACACACACACCAGCACCACCATGTCAGACCGCAGAGCAAAGTGAGTGTATGCCTCTGTCTGACGTTTGTGCATAAAGTTATGTGTGAGTGGCTGAATCTCAGATCGATGCTACGATGATGCTGTTTTGTGTGAAAGTGCAAGAGTGTGTGTTTTTCATGACACACAGTTCTATGTGCCGATGCCCTGCAAGTCTCTAATGAGTATATGTGTGGGAGCAAAGCAGGAAGCAAACTACTCTGCAGCACGATGCTGGCGATAAGGGCGGGTGCCTGTGTGTGAGCTTGTGCATATGTGTGTGTGTGTCGCCCGGGAGGTGGGATGGGGTTCAGTGGTAGGACAAGCTCGTCCATGCTGGTATTCGTGAGAGGCTCCCAAATACCAGGGTGGGATGGGAGGAGGAGGAGGGGGGGGGGGTGATGGTGGTGAGGACTTGTGGCAGGGAAATGCCCAAATCCTGGTACTTTATCTCCCCAAGCAGAAATGAAGCACACTGGTACAAAACAATGCAACAACATTTCTCGTGTGCTGCTCCAGAGCAGCAGGCTTCCAAGTTTCTATTCCACCCTGCAGGGAGATGGATCCATGTGGCTTGTGTGTTAATCCACTCCAAGCTTTGTTCATACTTCAATATGGACTTGGACACGGAGCAAAAACCTCAGGACCATCAGAAGAGAGTAAATATCACAAGACAAGTTACACAAAAGCTGACTAGTCAAAATATGATAGACTAAATTTGTTGAGTTTTTGGGATCTAAATCACCAAATGTTCTGCTCCGAGGGTGAAGTGAGAGAGATCAAATTCATTTCTGACTTGGTTTTACTGGTTGATTTGTAAATGTGAAACTCTCTTTGGGCTGTTTCCTTCTAACCTGTGTACAAACACATAGAATTCAAAACCAAATCCAAATCCATTGACAATATGGTTCTTATATTATTTTGTGATAGTTTGGAAAATCACACCTGTTTAACATGTGAACTGCATTTTATGTAATGTTCTTAATTGATATATTAAGGGAGAGGATTCAGAATGTAGACACTGAATGAAATTTGTAATCACATCTTACAAAATGTATGGTGTTTTTTTTTCAACCTTAGATAACTTACAGCCTTTTTAACAATGTAATGAAATCATTATTTTGAATCATCATACAGTGGTGGTGCTGGATCAGAGCTGCTCTTGTGGTGAGATTTTACTTCTGTATTTTACCTTTTCTGATGAGTCAGCAACCTGATATGTGTCATCTGGTGCATATGCATCAAACCCGCCTTTCTATGTACAGTAGGGTTTTAATGTGTGTGTGCTGCAGCAGGTGTCAGTAGTGACGTCGGGGGGGAATATCAGCAGATTTTGGCTCCAAGCTCAAGTGTGAAGTGACACTCAGTACTAACGCTCTCAGTTTAATTGCAGTTGCTTGCAGCTGTTCCACACACACACACACACACAAAACACATAACCACTGTCTATGCTCATGAAAATGGTGTAAAGTCATATAAAGCTAAGAACATGATGCACAGAGGTCGGGCCCATTTTGTTGATCTCAGACACAGTGAGCTTTGTTTACTTGCTGGTTGTGTTACAGGAAGAAGAGAAGCATCACTATCAGTCCTATCGTGCGTATTGCTCCCCTCCACCAAACTGTCAGTCCCAAATGACCGCTACCCAAACACTAACACAAGCACTGCTGATTACGAGTGATTTCTGCTCATTTCAGCCTTACACGAAATATGCGTCACACCCACTTAGACAGAGACACATACGTAGAGCTAAGCATACACACATACACACACATGGCACAGGAAGAGAGTGATGAGGCGTCTGACAGGAGCAAACAAAAGCTGCGCCCCTAAACAAACACGCAAACACAATGAGCATTGAGAGAGCTGAACACACACACACACCTAGAAAACTTAAAAGTCCTATAAGTAGCTCCTGTGTGAAGTCAGCTTATCTTCAAACCTGTGTTTATGTGTGAATCTGTGCATTAGGCATTTCAGCTCAAACCATATCCTTCCTTCTTCCAACTTCTTCTGTAAAGTAGCGGTACGTGTGTGTATGCATGTGTGTGTGTGTGTGTGTGTGCGTGCGTGAGAGAGAAAGAGAGTCAGTTATGTTTTATTATTTCTGAAACAAGTATGAAAACAAACAATCAAATTCTTGCTGAGATGTGCATGTGTGTGTCATTACAGCCTTGGCCATTGTGTGTGTATGCATGTGTGTGTGTGTGCGTGTGTGTGTAAAAGAGAGAGAGAGTAGCTGATTCATTATTTTGGCAGTGAATATGAAAACAAACATAACTGTTTAGTGCTTGTTGATATGTGTGTGTGTGTGTGCCTATTTGTTACATGTGTTTTTAAATACTTCCTGTTTGCAGCGAAAAATAAAGGCACTAGTCATTCATTCCCTCACACTAAAGCACAATCCAAAACACCAGGAGCTCCTCATTTTCAAGCCAAATTATGGAGTGTGTGATATCATCTGCCGGCGTGTGGCACTGCGAGGTGAAAGAGAAGCCGAACAGAGGGATGAACGGGGGCGAAAGGTAAATATTTGGTCTAGTTAAAGTGCTGGTGTTTACGTTAAGAGTAGCGAAGCTGTTTGTTTGAAGCCTTTCTCCCCTTCCAGTGTGTAAACTTGGCTACCAGATAAAGACTGGGCCCTGCTCGCCTCCCAGAGATGAAGAGAAAGAGAGTGAGGGAAGGATAACAAAATAAACACAAAACAAATGAAGGAGTGCTTTTTCCAGCGGCTCCTATCTCTATCAGAAACATTTACTGTACCGTGGCACAACAAATAATGAGGTGACAAGTGAGCAAAACATAAATAACACCGCTGTGGATCCACACGGAAGACAAAGAGAGGAGAGACAAAAAAAAATGACATAAGGAAAAAAAGACATCAGCTGAAGAAAATATGTCATTCCCACGGGCCTGCAGCACTTTAAAACTCCACGACCAAATCATTCTGTTCAAATATGTGTTTTGGCCGAGAGAGAGAAATGCGGGAAAAAGGTGATAAAATGAGGCGTTGCTTGAAAAAGAAAAAAAAAATTGAGGGGATAGAGGACAGACGCATGCAGACAGGGGGAGAAAAAGAGGCAAAGAGACGGAGATGTGGAGATAGAGAGCCGGCCAGAAAATGGAGAGGTTCAGTCAGGCCAAAGATGGAGAGATAGCTCAGCCAATAAGGCCCAGAGTGTGAAAGAAACAGGCTTTTTTTCCTGCAGAGTTCAGAGAGGCTGTCAATTCAAAAGAGACCACGATGCTGCAAAAACTCCTCCTCTGACTCAGACTTGCAATCTCATATTTAGCTGTAAAGTCTGACTGATCTTGTTCTGAGAATAATCTGAAATCCAAGAGCAGATTGTGTAAGATTATGATTGTTTTAGGAATAATTGTCCTTTTTCTTGCTTTGACTTTTTCTTGAATCATGCACATCAATGCAGATCGAGTTAAATTATTGTCAGTGACAGTTTGAGACCACACTGTCTTTTAAGACTGTTTTGAGCTGTGAGAACTTGTTTCAAGACTGCTCAGTCTAACAATGGACTAATGTTACAAGATGGAAGCAAAGCAGTATATTGACACTACACAAGCACACCTAGTAGTTTATTGATTTGTACATCGTGCTGGTTCTCATTTGTTTGGAGCACATGGAGGCAGCCATGATGCCAGCCAGGCGACTCCATCTTGGGTCACCTGCAAACAAGAAAATGGCAGGTGATTCAGCGCAGAAGATGGTGGAGTGGACATCATAAGAAAAAGAACTTGTAAAGCCAATTGTGAATTTATTGTTAATTTGTGGTGAAATGATGCCTTAACTTACCTCTGCCTATCCACATCCTCCCAGGGTGTCCGGGCAAAAGAATTCCCCGGGGGTTCGGGCACGTATATTAGTTCCGGGAGGGAGATGCCATGTGGGAAGAGGGGAGTTCTTGTACTCTAATAATGTATATTATTCTGTAAAGTATTAATGGGGGTATTTATTAAATGGGGAGTGGGTTTGTTTATAGTTATTTAGAGTATATTTCTGTTTGGTTATGGTTTTATGTAAATATATTGAATGTGTGTATAGATTTTTCATGTTTCTGTGTTTGAATTTACCTTCAATGTGGTACGTACTAAATGGGCACAAGGGTATTTAACTCAGTGGAGTGCAAGGATCATTGTGTGTGAGAGATTGGGTTGGAGAAACACGCTGGTGATTTTTGGATGACTGTGAGCAGAAATAAAATAGCTTCAAAGGTGCATTTGCTTGAATTCCCTGGTGTTTCCTTCATTGTTGGCCTCTGCCGCTCGGGCGAGTTGACACTCAACAATTCAACTCAACAACTACTTAACCCTATGTCACTGAATGTGTCATATGATACATGAGTTTTGGGGGCTCCTACATCATCAGTGTGCAAAATAAAAAGGTTGTGAACCACAAAATGAGCCAAAATAAATGAAATGTTCCTCTTCCATCTGCCAGCTCTGTTGGTTGATTTCTCATTACTGCATGATAGCAGATAGTAGTTTATACAGAGTAATAACAATAATAAATAGTGTAATAAAAATATGTTCTTGTTTGGAACTAGAATGACCAATTTATTTCATATTTTTGTTTTAATATGTTTTTGTTGAATGAAATGAAATGAAACTTTGAGTCTCAAATGATGATGATGTCTCAAATATGATAAAAATTGAAACTCATATATGGAAATTGATTGTTTGTTCAGAGGGACCATTAAAAGCTCCAGGTTCAAAGAATTGGGATTTTCTGTCAATTATTTCATGGTTCAGATTCAGGGTTAATAATCACACTTAGGATTTGTTAAGTCACATTATTGTAATTATTCCAAATATTGGTGTTCTGTCAACATCAATAAAGTTATTTACAGGCAGTTTTTTGTGATTTAATAAGATAATGTATGATCAAGTAGCTTTAACTCTGTTACCTGGGCAAGTCTAAAGACAGGTAGTCTCATTTGCACAGAGATCTTTCACTGATGTACTTGTTACTTTTGAGAATAAGCCATTTTACTGTGACTGCATGTCACACTCCATATTTGTCACTTCTGAGACAGGACCCAGTTCCTTCTCATGCACACTCATGGGATGCCCAGTGTTCAATTCGACAACATTCAATAAGCTGATTTTGACTAAAAGACATTTTTGAAGTTCAATTTCCATCTGCTCACATTCTTGAAAAAAGATCTCATGCACATATGTCATATCAAATGGCCCAGAGAAAGAATGTGAGCAGAGAGAAGCAGCATGTAATATTGCTTAGGAATTATTCTATTATTATGAAAGATGACTGATTGTCATGAAAGAAGGTCAGCTCGTGCTCATATACACATATCCTACAGGTAAAATTTCATGACTATTTCACAAATTGCTGTGATAATATGATGATGTCAGATGCTGTTCAATCATTTCTTCAGTCTTAAGAAACTTTGCACAGATAAATGTTTCAACAGAAAAGGCATAATCATTAACAATATCAACCAATACCAATCAATATTCTGCATTCTTGTCTAGTAGGTATGCCCTCCAAATATGATGATAAAAACACAACAGATAATTCTCAAATCTACATTTCAAAAGCCAGTGCTTGCAGTGGTTGCTTCACAATATAAGGCAAAATAGAAACATTCTTCCTCAGTTAAAGTCTACCTATATATTTTGCATTTTCAAAGGATTTTGATGATGCGTTGACATTTGACTAAAACAAATATGGAAGCAGGACCTCCTACTTTTGTGAATATCAGCAGCAGTTTTGACACCCTTTGCAGAGTGTATTATGTGTTATAGAAATTAACCTTCTCTTTTATTTATTCAAGGGAGTTTCACTGAGAGTAATGCTCTCTGTTTCAGAAAGCCACGATCGCATTCACACAGTTACACACTCACACCTGGAAGCTGCTCAGTACAACCACAGTCTGGTCTGCCAGCTCCACTGGAGCAGATGGGGTTAAGGGCCTTGCTCAAGGACACCTCACAGTTGGTAATGAGGAACAAGTGCGGTCTTTCATTTTCACCTCCCAGATTTATCCTGCCTGTCCAGGAGATTAAACTGACAACCTTCTGGTCACTTCTTTAACCACTGTAAGTGAGAGGGTTTTGGAGACTGAGTTGGGGAACAGGTAAGAGACACATTCTGCAGTTGTGGTTATAATGTGTTGTAAGAGCTTATATGGTTTTTTCAAGTGAACAGTCATGAATCCACTTGAGAATATGCTCCTGCAAAAAACTCAGTGTAGAAATAATTGCATATAAAATACATAATGCAAATCTCAATGCAATCTATTTGAGCACTGCATAGGCAAAATTTGTAGTTACATTGTGCATCAGTGTGTGATATGGTGTAACATGATGTGCATTGAAGATAAAGCAGGATGGGAGGACAGAGGGAGCAGGTCTAAAGAGAGCTATCTCTGTGTGTGGATATATTTCTGATGCTCAGCAATGCAGTTACAACGCACAGTTTCTCCCTTCTATCTGCTGTATTTAATTTGGGTGGGTGTCTGAATATGTGCATGACTCCCCAGGGTGCCGAGCATTCAGTATTCTGTGTATTTCTGAAAAAAAAAAAAGACTGATGTCTTTGTTTTCTCATATTTTGCAAGTTAATGAGAGAAAGATGGAAACAGATATAGATGATGACAGTGGGTTTGGATGGGGGTGGGGGTGCAGGGGTCAGAGAGGGACATAATGTCTGTTTGGGGATTGTTTTTTTCATTGTACAGTAATAAATCAAAAAATGAACCAAAAGCAAATAATGATAAAATTGGTTATTGTACTTTCCAAAACAATGCTAGTATAACAAAATAAAACATGAAAAATGCTATGTTAACCTCTCTATTTAATTCCTATTTAAAATCATTGTTTCCTTTATAGATACCAGACACTTTGTGGTAAATAATGTTTACTACAAACTAATGACAAAAACTCTGTTTTTTTTACACAAAAAATGATGTTGGCAGTAACCTTTTTTCCTCATTTTTCTAGTTGGAGCAGTGTCTGCAGGTTTTCCTTTCAGGCAGTCTGTATGTAACCTGAGAGGCAGAACCCTGGGCAACAAACGTCTGAAAAACACTTGTTTCACCACTGGCTGCTTCTCATTAAGATTATTACTTTGAGCGCACAGTGTTTGCTGAATGTGACTGAAACTGGTAAATCAATATTTTTTTTTTTCAAATTAGACCTTCTGTCATCTTGACTCGGTATCAGGACAGTAATAGGACAATTCAAAGTCACCCTGAAACAATAACGAGAGCATTACCTCCTGATACCTCCGAGTGGATATGGAGCCCTTGGACTTTCTACATACAATGTGTCTGCTCACTTGTAGCTGGCATTGTTCAAACTGCACTCTCTTTTTCCCACACACCCACAAAGCAAATCCACAAAATCTGGCAATGATCGCCTGAGTCAAAAAAAACAACACAGCTCTACAAGCTGCTGCTGTGTTTTCAATACACCACACTCAACATATTTACATTTGATGTATTAGTATGTTACACACTGTCAATCGTGGCCACAAGAATGCAATATTGGAAATTCACAGATCGCATAAAAGTCTTTTCACAAGTCCATTAATCCAGCTTAGTATTCAGTCAATGAAAGATCACCCAGACTTACATGATGACTAGCAGCCTTCACTCTCAGGCTTTATCGCAGGCTCCTTGTTGCTGATGTATTTTGATTGGGAATTAGTTTTCCTCCCCCTTCGACGGTGTGGACCAGCTAAACAAGACCCAGCTGTACAAGCCTGTGATTACATCTCATCTCCCCACTGTTTGCCCCAGATACCCCCACGGCAGACTTGTTGCTCCCTTCATCAGCAAACGCGAGGAGGGCCGCGTGAAGTCAAACAGAGGTGTCTCAGATCAAGCGGGCTTGTTTTCTGGACATACATAGGTGTGTGTGTGATATCAGTAGCGCTTGTGTGTGCGTGCCAAAATCCATATTTAGAGACGAAAAGGTGTGCAGAGAGGGTGGTGCTGTCAAAGCATGGGTGTGTGTAGAAAAATGTTGATGATGTTAGAGCAGCTTTCTGTATGTGTATGTGTGTATATATATGCATACAGGCCATGACAGTGCATGAAAAAAGCAAAGAGAGAAAGAGCGCTCCAGCTTTCACCCTGAGCGAGTCTACACATTCTCCAGATAGTTGGGTGGCTCATATGAAAGGCACTCGCGTGGCGGGGCAGCACGCTGATTCAGCTGCAGGTTATTGTCCCTCAAAGACGCTTTCTTACAGTGAAAATATTATGATACATCTGCACATATTTAGCTTGCAGCCATACGCACACTCACACAGACACAAACCTGCGCAGACACACGAGTACACACACACACACACACACACACACACACACACACACACACACTCCCACATCAAAAACACACCTCACATGTCTGAAAAAGTCAGAGAGAGGAGGCTTGGAGAGCTCAAAGCAATAAAAGCTCTATCTGCACGTCATCAGCAAACCATCAACCCAAAGGGGAGGCCGATTGATCAATATGGCCGTTAATCCGAAACTGACTAACCCGTGGCGCTTTCCTTCCTTCCTCGACTCAGCCTTTTTCTCCTCACAACCGCGCGCGTTCGAGCCTTTTGTTATGCCAAAACAAAACGACAAATGTTTCTCACTAAATGTCCAATACCACTTTCAGTGTTGCTGGCGGGTACGCATGGTGGAAATAAGAAAGGACTTTCAATGGGCCAGGAATTCTTTGAAGTGTTCGGGAGGGGGCGGGGGTTGAGGTTTCGACACACACACGCACACACACATCCTTGAATTGTTGGACGTGTGAGGACAGTCTGTTGACTTATATTGTCTTTTTTAGCCCCTTAGATGTGACCTTAACCCTTACCTTATTTCAACCTAAATTCAGCTGCAATTCCTAAATATAGATCCTTGACTGATGTGGTCTCGTCAAAATTCACAATATTTGACCATTTTCTACTTTCTGGGGATGCTTGGACCCCATGGAAGAATGAAAAAAATCTTGTATAAATCTTGTTTAAACCACAAACACACAGCCCTTTGAGAGCAGCGAGAGCTCTGTAAGCAGGGGGAAAAAAAGAGAGTCTTTGCAACATCCAAGCAACATCATAATACAATGATACACTTCATTGCATCTACTGGAACTGTATATGGCACGAGACCCCAGGACGACCCCGTATGACCCTCTGGGCCCTTGGACTGAGGCGCCATCAAAACAAGGCCTCACCAGTCGCCTCTCTCCTCTCTCTCTTCTCTTATTTGTTCAGTATGGAGTACAAATTTCCTCGTGTTGCAGGCATATAGGGATCATTGCGGCGAACTGTGCCCAACCTCGGCTTACCTTATGGAGCTCGTTACGATGCCACAGAGTTCAGGCCTGACAGATCCAATAACCCCTCCACCGTCGTTCAGGGGAGAAATTGCTCGGAGCAATCTGCGCCGAAAAACGCCCCGCACCTCACCCCGCGTTTAAAGTTATGATCCTTATCCTAATTAATTCAATAAAGCGGTAATGTGCTGCAAACCCGGCACCCCTCTGCCTTGACCAGAGAGCGAGGGGATATAGGCTTTCAGGTCCGGACTCTCTCACTGACTTCAGTGTCGAAGGTAATAGGGAGCAGACAGGAGTTAGACAGCGATATGTCTGCACCGGTGCGAGTAAAGAGGCCTAATCGAATTTGTTTTAGACTTTAAAAAGATACTTTCAGGGGTTTGTGTTAATAACCTAATAATAATAAGAAATGGAAAGCTGATCCAAGGTCAACAGTGGAAGGAGGCCATTTTTAATTTGGAAAACTGAAGCGGGCTCCAAATAATTGGCTACCATCCTGTGGATGTACCCACTGGCTTCCAGGGTTGCCACAACATCACAGGGCCGATGTGACATCAACTAAATCACTGCAAAAACTGTTAAGAGACCTAATGATCAACATTAATGGAAACACACAAACAAAACGTCGAATTGATCAGAAAGCTTAAAAGAGACAACAACATGTGAAAGTTATAGAATACTAAGAAATTAAAAACTGAAAAAAAAAAGATACTTTAGCTTGAGCATCAGAGATTTTGTATGACGAGAAAAAATATTATATAAAAATAATATAATAATATGTAAAAATATTAGGGCAACTAAACAAAACAGTATCCTACATAGGTTTCGATTTAGTTGTGTCAAATCTTTAATCTCCTGTTAAGAGCGACCATCTCGTCCACTTGTGCCGAGACACATTACCTGCAATAATATCAATATTATCAGTGAAAACAGAGAGCATGTCATCACAACATTTTAGAGTAATTGGGAACGTGACCTGGCTTTAGATGAAAAATAATAGCCAGTCGTGTGTATTGTTTTACTCAAGCCTTAATTATTTCTGCAGACTTCTGGAGATTGAAACACTGATTAGACGAGAGCTGTTACACACTGCAAGTCACTGTGTGTGTGTGTGTGTGTGTGTGTGTGTGTGTGTGTGTATTGGTTGAGTAAAATGCTTTTATCTGTGTAAGTAATTATGCATGACCTCGAGCAAGGCATTTAGGTCTTAACTACTGAAGTGGAGCTGCTAAGTGGCCATCACATCAGACTAGAGATGTTCTAAATGCAAGCATAAGTGACATGAATTTTACCACTAGTAATGCTATGGAGCAATGTTTTTATTAATGGGTCCCACTCATAAAAGCATTCATGCACTGGGCATTGGTGATAATTGATGGCAGAAATTTGCCAGGAAATGTAGCAATGTGCCAACTGGAGACTATCCTGCAAAGAGAAACAGCAGCATCAGTCTGTTCAGCAAAAGCCTTAAAACAGCATTCAAGTCATAAATTAGATTCAAGTGATAAGACGTCTAGAAGTGATGCTTTAGACTGACAAAATCTGCTGAGGGAGGAGGCAGGGGGAATAAATGGGTCAACAAAACAGTTCAGTTTTCATTTCAACTCAAATGACTCACAATGTTTTTCTAAATCTAACCAAGTTGTTTCTGAACTGAAACCTAACCAAACTTGTAGTATCAGCGATTTGTAACGGTTTTGACAGCACAGACAACTGAAGTTACCCTGCTGATAGGAAGGTCAAATCACAGTCCGCTTTTATGTTTTGTTCTTGAGGGCTAATTGATGGTCTAATGGCATATATTACAGTAAAGGAGAAAACTCCGCAAGTACACATGGATGTAAATAATGCAGGATTGCAAATATTCTTAAAGTCAACTTTGCAAATTTTATAAGCGGACGAAATAAATTCAACATGTTTATTAGAAACACAGTTTTTTGTTGAGTTCTTTATGTTTATACGAGAACACCAATGTGCAGCTTTGACTTTTGTGTCTCTTTTCACTCATTAACTCTCACCATCACTGGTCCCTCTCTCTGCTGTTCGTTCCCTAAGCTGACATTATTTGTTTAAAACATCAACAAACATTAAAAAAAAAAAACAGGAACTCTCTTACTGTGTGAAAAACGGTAGACATGAGGTTTGTGTTTGACTTGTGAAGGACACTGAGAGACAATCTGGGACCACTGAAAAATACTACCCTCAGACCAAGGACCTTTTTTGGCACTATAGGAACCTTGTTTGAGGAACTGTATATTTAGACTTTGGTTCCTCTGGTTGAAACACAGGTAAGGTTCCTCAGGCCATTTGTTTAAATAGCCTTAACCTTGAGTCCCTTCAAGGTGTGAATGTGTATTAACAACATGAATGTGAGAGCATTTCTGCAAAATGAGCAAACACGCTGAACATTCATGCTGAGGAAAAAAGAGATTAAAAAAAAAAAGTGCTGAAACAACAGTGTAGCTGGACCACCTTAGAAAACAGGAAAGCCGCGCTAAGCAGAGGGATCCAGTGCCTCGAGGCGAGGAGTGCTTAGTCGTATCTCCTGTTACATTTTCAGAGGAAGACACAGTGTAAGTGGATGAAAAAAACATGGTGCAGACACATTTACCTAAAATTTGAATATTATGAAATCCCTCATATGTTATGCTTATATCCATTTCCTGGTAATCCACCCTCTGGAGCTAAAGGCGGTGTTTGTTGACTGTCAATGCAAAGTGATGATAGAATGAATGGATGTGGAATCAATCAAATATTGGTCACTAGTCAAATGATTTTGAGGAAATATTTGTAATAATTTGAGGGTATGAAGGTATGAAGAGAGGTTTTTGAAGATTGTGTGTGTTGGTGGGTGGCGTTGGAAGGGGAGGGGGGTCAACAGCTCCTCAGTCAGCTCAGGATATTTGACCAACGTTTGCACCCGCCCGCCACTCCACGCTCACCCCATCTCCTCCCTCCCCTCCCTGAGTCCCCCCTCAGATTGATTAAATTGGATCAAGATGACACCAATAATTGGCTCAAGCTGGGGCCGGTGCGCAGACCCAACGATCCATATCTAACTCCTTTTGTTGCGATGGTGTCCCTTTTCCCGCACCGCGCTCCATTTGGAACGGTTTACCTTGGCTCCGTCACAAGCGTTTTAGCCCAATCCCCCTCTGAACACAACAGCCCGCTGACATCATGAGAGTGACGGAAAGGTTACATTTTTCGCAGATGTCTGGGAAATTATCGGCGCGCTGACTTTTTATGGTCACCCCATTCATCCCTTTTGTTCAGCATCCCCAGGGGACACACGCAGAGAGAGAGCGGATGAGGTGTTTTGGTGTGAAATGTTCCTGTTTGATATCCATATCCATGACCTTAGGGGAAAAAATAGATTGAGAACTGAGAGAGGATTTATTTTGAGTGTCTGAGTGTTAAGAAACAATGATAGGAATCTGTGCTTGATCAATGTATAGATAAAAAAAGGAAATAGTAAATTGGACGTCTTACAGGGAGAGTATAACTTTGGCAAAAGTAAAAAGGACACAAAATAATGTTATCTCCATGCTTTCGAAATCCAGGGGAAATTGACTTCTGGTCCAGAAAATAGATGATAGATGAGAGAACGCTGCTGCTAATCAGCTCCTCTGCCTCATTCCTTCCACAGGGCTCATTTATTTTTTATGGATATGGCAAAGCAAAATGTTTGAAGCTCTAATGAATTTAAAGTAAATTGTTACAAAGTGCGGCAACATGAGCATAGAAAAGCTTAATCAGAAACAATATACACCTCACAGCTCCAGCTAGTGACCTGCCGTTGCCTGCTAAATAGGTCTGACATGTTTGTTATGCTTAGAAATTCCTGACTACTGGAATCTACTTTCACCCTTCAGGTTGCTGATTTTTCCTGGCCACTACATCGTCTTGGCCCCGCTCCTTCTACACCCTTAAAAGGCACATAAACACCTGAAGAACTCTGAAATTGTTTGATATTTGGAGCCACAGATCCATCCAGCGCTGTTGTAAAAAATGAGGCATGTAGGGCACTGGCAGTGCTTAAATCAGGTAAATGGTGCAGGTTATCAGAGCTCAATCAGCCAGTCAACCGCCTTCTGCTGATGCAGTCATCGAGGCACTTTATCTAATGCTCTAACTCACTCCTGTAGGCCGAGGTGATCCTGCTGCGCCGGAGCCGTGGACGAAAACCTGACCTGTCACATCTGATTGAAGCAAAGCCTTGTGGATCCCATCGCTTCGTCACCAAGGTTACTAATCAGATTTCCATCCAGTACAGCCGCATGCAGGATTTCCTGATCAAACGCTGCGGTTTGGCCCCACCGGCCGGCCCGGGCCCATTATCTAACATGTTTTCTATGTGGCGAGGTCAAGAAGAGTGTAAAGCTCAGGGAGAAACACTATACCTGTCTTTTGGAGCAGGCTGGAGGTAGAGCCATCGACAGGTTCAGAAGGAAAGGAATGGATCTCAGGAAGGTCAAAGTCAGGACTCGACTCCCATCAGGGGACAAATCCAAAATAACTGGAAAATATTAAGAGCTCTATCAATCTGGAAGTTTCTGAAACATGAGTAGATTGTTATTAACTGCTTCAGATTTGATTTACCTCCATCTGTTTATTCCTTTTATCAATTATATGGATGTGTATCCTGGTGATGTACACCCCAATCACAATCATCCAATTAGCTTAATCATCATCTATGATTTATTTTAGTGGCTCAGACTTAATCAACAACCTTTTTTATTTGGTTACTCGGTGATCACTTCAGAAGTGGTAGCCTGCGTTTAAACCAGTCAAAGAAGGCTGCAGTAATGCTTTGAGTCACTGTGGAGCCAATCACATGGTCCCTTGTTTATTGACACAGGGCTGACCTTTGAACCCAGCCTGTGCCTGCCAAGAGGTACGATATTAGTCATGGTAAGAGTGTGTGTGTGTGCAAGTGAATATAAGGTGCGATTGTGTGTGTGTGTGTGTGTGTGTGTGTGTGTGTGTGTGTGTGTGTGTGTATGAGGGAGATATTTGGCTGCAGCTTAGCCTCCTTCAACAGCAGCCAAAGCCAATACCTGTCTAATTCTCCAGATCATGGGAATCAGTGGAGGTGTAAACATGCAGAAATTAAATTATCAAAAGACAAACTCTGAGAAAGATGTAACGGGGAGAGCGCCAATTATCTGCAACAGGAAGATTTTTTTTGCTTTTCGCTTTCTCGCCGACAGTAAGATGAGATGATCAAAAGCACCCTCTTGTCTGTAAACTAACGAAGCCACAGCCAGCAGCTGGTTAGCTTAGCTTAGCATAAAGACTGGAAACAGGGGGAAACTAGCGCAGAAAAATCTGACAACCAGCACATCTAAAGATTATTAAATAAATCATTAATTACACCATCCAATTCTGCAAGAACCATTGCTCCCTGGGTGTTTACAAAATGCAGCACATGAACGAGATGCAACAACAACAACAACAACAACAACAGCAACAACAATAACAACAACGGCAACAACAAGGGACACAAAGAAGGACTGACCAATATTCAGTGCACCATAATTATATTGTTGGAAAAATAACCTATATCAACATCTTATGCCAACAAGATCTGTTATTTAAGCTATTATTTACTCATTACAAATTAGTCATTTAAAAAGTAATTACATTATTTTCCTAATTACTGTGCCAAGCTAACACAGAGACAGTGAACAAGCCCACCCTAAAAATGTTGCATTAAAGAAGCACCACTGATATTAGTATTTGAAATTTAATTGCTGAATTTCAAATTGTAATCCCTTTCATTAATTGTTACTGAAAAAAAAAAAATCTGATTACTGTAAAATGCTAATGAACATGTTGTATCACATTAGTCAAAAACCTGTAGTGTAAAAACGTCAATTTATAGTTTAATACATCAGACAGAGAGGCTTCCTGTTTCCCATTGCTTTCAGTCTTTTTTCTCAGCTAAGCCAATCGGCTGCTCACTTTAGTTTCATATTTGCAGACATGAATGAGTCTTCTTTCTTGACAAGAAAATGAATATGCAGAACGGTTTCTTTAAATTGTGTGTGTTTGTGTGTGTGTCACAGATAGTTCAGTGTATGCAAGTTGGACAGTGAACATAGCAGGTAAGCTTCATGCATACTGATCTGTTTTCCACCCAACAGCTGGCTAGCAGAGGTGAGGAGGTAAAGGTAGAGGTGAGGCTCCCTTCCTGCCAGATGTTGCAGTACTGGGTGCGAACTGCAGGGGAGACTGGCAACGAGCCAGAGAAGGGCAAGAATTTTACCAATGACAGATGTGATGGTGCCTAAAACACTTCCGATGTTTTGAAAGCTCGCTCCACATGGACTCACGAGTTTGTATAGCGGCCCGATGCTGCCGGTCTGCCCGGGCGTCGAGGGCGATGACATTACTCGTGTCCGCCAAAGAAAGAGTGGAGAGATACTTGGGAGAGCATGATGAAGCCTGACCATGGAAAGAGTGTGAGAGAAAGAGACAAAGTGTTGAGACAGAATAGAAGACAGAGACAGAGTGTTGAGAGTTAGGCTGATTCTATTTCACTTAATGTAACCATGGAGGGCTGGGAGCCCCAGTGCTGCCCGCTCTGGGCTCTTTAATGTAAATAGCCGTCGCTGCCCCAACGCTCAGGCACATGTGAACGCGCCATAGCCGTGTTATATGACTCTGTCTAACCAAACAGTACTCACAGACACAAAAATTCCTGCTCAGGCTCTTTTCCCATCACTCGAGTGAGACAGAGAGGGGGGGACTCGGGGAGACAGACTGGGAGACAGAATGAGAGAGAGAGAGAGAGAGAGAGAGAGAGAGAGAGAGAGAGAGAGAGGAAACATTTCTTTGGCATGAGGCAAAACACAAATACCAGAGAGACATACTTCTCTAAGACAGAAAAAAAAGCAATTTATGGATGGAGAAAAGGAAGCAGAGATCTCCTGGAGCGAAAAGTTCATGATCTCTTCACAAAGGTCCTCTGCGTGGAGTTCAGCGGTCTCTCGGGGACCTGAAGTGCCATGACCTGATTGGCTGTCAGCCTGAGGATTGAGGCGCCTGATTGGCTGTGGCACATTCCACATTCTAACCCACTCCAACTTACATTCCAATTGATGTCGCCCGATCAAATTATACATGGCTGCTAAAGACAGCTAAAATGTGCTAAATTTGTTGTAACACCAAGTCTGACCTCTGAAAAACATACAAAACTAAACTAACAAAATTTAATAATATACCTTGCTTAAACATATTTTGGCAGCACCTGCTCAATATTAGTCATTTTCACGACCTTTTCTCCTTTACTTCCTGACCTTATTATGTCACTGATAACATCACATTATATCGACCGCTGTGAAAAGTTCAAGTTCACGATTCGGGCCTGTTTCCACGTGCACCGGTTCAGCTCTTACCACCGTCAGTCATCGGCCTCGCCACATGTGTCAAGCCACGACATTCGCCTGTGGCACCCCTCGCCCCGTTGCCCCACGGGCTAAAACAATACACCACATCCTTCCATTGTGCCCGTTGTGCCCGCCTCGGCAACCGTCTGCCCCTGCATCACGGCGACGTGGGCATATGTGTGGGTGCCCATCCTGTCCCCCGGCGTGATGTGTGTTCGTGGTCACGCGCGTGTGTGCTGCCGGGCCAGCGGTGAGGGGAAGCGGACGTTCACACATGCATGCATAAGCGGGAATCCATTAAGCCCCATGTAAAACAAACTCAACATGTGCTGCTTCCTTTTCCTATAATGGGGAGCTTTTATCCACACTGACCCAGAGGCTAGCAGCTAGAGGGCCCGGGCCTGTGCTCAGAGTTGAAAGACAAGGGCAGACCCTGAGGTTACTTCATGTAGGTGAGAGGTCAAAGACGATGTCAGTGCAAATTATAAGTGCTGCTGTACAGCATGATGTGGAAGACTGATGGGTGGCGATGCACTGGCCATCACATGTGACGGTCAAGCAGCATGTCTGCTAATGTTGAGTGGTAATGAAGACAAGAAGCCTATTTCTATTCTAAGTACCATAATAATATTAGATTATAGACAATTGTTTTTTATTTCAATCATTGTTCTCACTCACTGATTTATTGTTTGTATTATTAGTAAACTATTATTTTATGTCATAATTAGTTGAACCAATCAGTTCTATATTATTATCATTATCATTACAATTATGTTAAAACCTCTAAAATTAATGAAGTGATACTGTCAATTTACATGAGCATGTATGAAGTTGGTCTTGATACACTTGTACAAAAGTGTGCTCCTATATTTTTTGTTCTCACTACTTAATGTTTAGTATTAGTGAAAATACATTTTGCTATCTGATCTTTATTTTAAAGATAATGAATGAGTTATTGAAATCAGATGAATCGAAAATGAATCATTGTGTTTTACGCCCCACTGCTCTTGTCAAGTAACATGGGGATGCATGAATTTACCATTATGTAAAATCACTTTTTTTTTTAAAAGTCAACTTTATCCTGGTGTAATTACACTCACTATTTAATGCTTGAACAATGCTTGCTGGAGGTAAAGGATAAGAACACTGTCCATCAGCATGAATTTTCTGTCAGACACAATAGTAATATGTCTGATCTGAACAATGCTTTCATTTGCACAAACAGAACTGATGAAGCTAAAACCGACTCAGTTTTATTATGCAAATGTATATCTGCTATGATCGCAACAGCTCCCTGTGAGTCCTCCTTGCAGCTGCAGTCAGGTTAGCGAGGCGCCGCATGTCCTGCTCTCTCTTATTTATCAAACTCCAGCATCAGTAGTAATCCTGCTGCTCATTTAAAATTCCAACTGATCCTAAAGTGCCAAACACTGAGACTGTGTCAAAGACCTGGCAGAGCACCAAGAGGAACTGTTAGGATGAACAACCCGAAAAGGTAAATGAACAAATGAGCTCATGTATGCAACATGTAGAGGAGTGAGGATCTCCTGTGGATCAGGTATATCAAGGGTTGAGCGAACACATTACTTTGACTGTCACTGAATATATGGCTTGTCTTAATCTTAATGAGGCGCTGGTTGCAATCAGAGATCACGCAAACCTTTTATATTATGTCATGACAAGAGGAAGAAGAGGTTTGGTCAAACACCCTCCTCCAGGTTTTTAAGGAAGAGAAACAAATACAACCCAGTGGAAACAAAATTATCCCTACCGCACACTTCCAACAACAGCTTTTGGAAAAGGGGGGAAAACACTGTTTTACTCAACATCACTTATGCTAACACGCACATCACAACAAAGAAGCCACGCACAAAACTCAACTGAATATTATTCACAACAGTCTCTAACTGGAGACTGTGCTTCAGCGGTGGACTGGCCAAGCACAAATTTCCAAAACAGATATGGATCTTATCTATTCCACATTTTGGATTCAGAAATTTGGAATGCCCTAAAATTTTTGTCAGTTTAAACAAAGTCCTTTGAAAAAAAAAAAAAGGAAAAAAAAAGAGGTTGACTTAATCTCATATGGAATGCACATTACAGTATTAGCCACATTAACAAAGCATTTAAAGTATCACTCTCTCTACGGTTCACACACACACACACACACATGCACAGTGTGGTACTTGTGCTGTCTCGGTGGTAATTTGAGACTGGAGGGGACTTTTCAGAGGAAAGCGGCTCAAAGCTAAGTGAGAGCAGCTGATGTTGCATCATACTTCAAACATTCTTCAAATTAACAATATGTCAAAGGCTATGGAGTGCTCTCCGGCGCACACACATACACACACACACACACTCAGATCTGCTTTATGATAAGGAATAACCCCGCCACCTCTACAGATAAGTCCGCTATGTGTGACGGGCTGATATGATGAGGGGCGCTTAAAAACTTGATGCTCTCCCACAGCCTCTCAAAATGCACCATGGGACACAAGAGCAACGGGTACCAAAGGAAAAAAAAAAAAAGCGCCTTTTCAATATCATTCCTAATCCACCAACTCTATTATCATAAGGTTATGTTCTGAAGCTGCAGGGGGGGAGATTCTCACCAGTGGCGGACGTTGCAGATGTTTCTGGAACTGTCCGAGGCCAGCTGTTGGAATGTTTTCCCACTGCATGAAGAGACAAGGGCAGCAACACTATTGGCTGCCCCCACTGGCTCACGTGACTGGGGTCATGTGACTGAGGAGAACCTGACCGGTGGGTTTGGCAGCTGACCGTCACCGCTGCGGTCATCTCAACCGGGCCTGCCCACGCCGACCCGGGCCACTGATCTGAGGCCAGGGGGAGTAGAGGAGGCGACCGTCAGCCACATCAAACGCCCGGAGCCTCCCACTCACAAGGGGATACACAGTCAGCAGGGCCGGAGATGCAGCATGGTGGACGGACTGAGGTCACTCACGCAGATGGACACACACACACACCCACGTGCATGCTTCAGTGCATGCACACTGTGCGCCATGGCTCCACTCACCAAATGATTTAGCCTCATTCTGATATGCACATAAAATCCTGCAGTATCCTCGTGCGACTCTCCAACATTCTCTCCACTGCTTCTACCACTGTCTATCAGATGCAGTCATAACAAAAGTTTACCTGTGGCAGACCGAACAGGTGCTAACTGGGTAATCATCAAAGGAACAAGGTCAACCGCAGCTGATTTGTTCGAAACCAGCCCGGCTCTAAGTGATTGGTGCTGACAGACACGTCTAAACATCTCTAATGTTGGCTGCTAATTAAGATTAAACCCTTCTACACGGCACTGACAAGCAATATAATCTGAGGGGGTGGTGTGTGTAGGTGTGTGCGTGAGAGGGAAGCAGAGAGTGCACAAGTAATGTAAGATGTGTGATTCTGAGCCCAAAGTGAAGGAGTGTGAAATATCTTGTGACATTACACTTTAACATCTAGACTCAGCCATGTGAAATCTTCAACTTTTGGTATTTTTTTATTTTACTATGTCCAGTCAAACCCTTTCTGATGACAATTATAGCAATTGTCTCATTTCTTTTTGAAGTTATGAGTGTAACATTCATATACATTTTTTTTTTGCATTATTGGATGACGCCCTATTTTTCACCGTTAATCCTACAATGACAGAATAATGACAGTGGTTTTAATTTTACACAAGGGGTCACAATATAAACCTTGTGAGATAATTAACAGTAGAGTAAAATAGACTTCAGCATTCAGACAAGATAATGAAAAACATCGCTCTTCAGTTAAACTGATCACATGTGTATTCTGTGATCTATGACATATGCAAGCGGTGACGAAGCGGTAAAACACAAATTGACATCACTGTGAGGGTCATAAATCAAAGAAGTTGAGAACATCTCAAATTGGATAAACCTTTGCAGCTCACAGATCTCTGATTAATATATCTTTAAATGTCGTTGGAGGAATAATGCAAAGCTCAAATAATATATCTGTGGCCTATACATGTTCAGTCAAAGTCAGTGAGCAAACACTCTTTTGAAACTAGTGTGGAGTATTTGAGTGAATTCACATGAGATTCTGCATCACCCATAGTGCTCTGATCTAACGCCCTCTAGTGGTGCATCCTTTGTATGAGACAGTGGTTCCAGCTTGGTGTCACTGTGGAGGGATGTTAGAACAAAAATCTGATCATATTATAAAGATGTAGAGTGAAATCATGTTCTTAAACATTTGGTGTATTGAGCTTAAAAGTGAAAGTCGATAAAAAAAATAAAAGACAGGTTAAAGGAAAATGAGAGAGTAATGACAGAATGTGTGACCTGATGTGGTCCAGATGTGATGACTCCACGTGTGTGTGCATGTATATGTGTGTGTTTGTGTTAGCAGTGTACAACCTCGCCATCAGAGAGTCAGAATACTGCATGACAAATGACACTCATCCCTTTCAAAATCATTAAATTTGGTTCATGACAACCAGTGATATTGTGGTAAATGCACAGATACAAAGGAGTTTGTTGTGATCACTGCTCAAGTGCAGGTTTGTCATTGTGCAAGCAAGAGTTTTCTTTCTTAAATGACCTCTGAAGTTGAGTCTTAATAATTTCTCTCAACTTTAAATGATGATAAATTATATTCTGCAAATTAAATTATGGACAAAAAATTGATAAGATCTGTCTAAATTCTGATAAATTCTTCTAATCTTATTTATATGCTTCACTCTGCTGCTGCAACTTCCACTTTTTGCACTTTTCTCCACTTTTTATCAGTTAATTCAGAGCATCTCAGTTAATGTAAATTGTCCGGCATCATATTTGTAGAAGACTATTTGAGTGAGGGGTCTGTGGATAGCTGCACTGCAACAAATGCAGAAACACGCACGCCCTCCAGCCGTCATCTCCCCGGACAACAACAACATCAACAGCTGTTAGCATCTCGCGTGTAACTCCATTTCCCCCGCCAGCGTCAGCGCCTCAGACCCTCCCCTCTCGTGCGCCGCTCTGCCGTGACAGACATGACAGTTATTAATCACCTTTTCTTCCGCCTATTCCCAACCGGACTCTGGATGCAAAGCGCTGCTGGTTGGGAGCCGGGGGTCTGCGGCTAAAATTAGAGGCCGGCTCAATCAACAGCCTGATTTAGTGGGAGCAAGTGTGTGAGTGTGTGTGTTGTCTGAGTGCTGGGGCAGATCAGAACACTGATCCCACTGGATTTCCTGTTCCTATGGGACCCTGATTCTGCTCACCGTCACTGAGGAAAACCTTTTCCTCCTGCAGCCTTTTCCTTGTTTCTTTTCTCTTATTGCTAAATATAAAATGATAAAAGACAACCCCCTCCTTCCTCTGACACCCATTCCCTGATTCCCCAAAATCCTAGCCCCCTCCTCTCCCCCCATGTGCACGAAACACCCCAACCACCACCCAGTCAAGCAGAGGCGACCTTTGACCTTTTTAAAAAGCTGGGTATTAGCTACCTTATCAGTGCCACGCTCCCCCTGTCACCCCATCTCTAACCCACCCCAATCTCTATTATAAAAATAACAAAGTGAGAGTGAAGGGGGGGTGGGTGCAGGAGTGTGTGCTGCTTCTCGCATTGCATGTAAACCCGGCCAGCCGGGGGTTTAGTTGGAAACAAATGCAGTGCTGAGGTCTTCTGGAGGTGTGTGTGGGTCAGCTCTGGCTTGCCTTTCAGCCGGAGCCGGCGGGGGGGTCATGATGGGGAATGAAGGTGAGGCTGAAGTCAGGTTAGTGTGCGCACATGCATTTTTTTACCTAACAGTGCATCTATGTGTGAAGTCTTTCCACCCAGTACTAATTTAACAGATAATTACAGTTTGTTTGTTTTTCAGTTTTGCTATCATTGCTGTTGACTATGACAACGTTACTGAGATCTGGGAGTTTGGCATCATTGCTATAAGAGGCAAGAAACTCATGCGATGAAATGATCTGACAAACAAGTTTTAAACAAGAAACAGTTGGGCCAGTTTCTTTGGAAGTAAAACGGAAAGCAATGCAATCTCTTGTTGCGCGAAGCTGTGTGCACACCACAAGCGTACCACAGTTCTGGCAACGTTGAAATCTTTTTCTTAATAACTCTGGCGAACCTGCAGTCTCTTGTTTCTTTTGTTGTCTGACTCCTTTTTAGCGACTTTACTACATTTCCAGATCTGAGCCGATCTCTGGCCTCGGTAAGTGCCATGTTAAACTAATACAATGACAACTGTTAATAAATGTTTGAATAGCATCTCAAGCTGCTCGGCCATGGAAGGTCAGCTACAGATGTGCTTTAGTGCTAAGCAACTCTGTACTTTCTGATGAAGAAACTATATAAATGGGGTTTTCCCTCATTGTTTTCTCTCTGCAAATCTGTATTTGTTTCACATTATTGTGTTTATTATGGAAAAATATGTAATGAATAAAGTGAGTTGGAGTTAATGTGACACATGATGCTTAATTCTGTATTTAATAAATAAAAGAAATGTTATAATATGATATAAGTGTTATGAGGTAAATGTCACCTGCTTCATCAAATGACTGCATATGTGTTCGTGTGTGTGTGTGTGTGTTTTCTGGGGGGCATGGAATCAGTGAATATAAACAGATGGATGGAGGGTCAGCACGGGTCATTAGGTGCAGGTGAACTCTGCTGCCATCAGCGTTCATACCTCCTGCATTCCCTGACTCTGACCCTCCACACAGCACCCCTCTGACACACACACACACACACACACACACACACACACACACACACACACACACTCAAAGACACAAATACACCCTGCCGACCCTCTGATTCCTTCTTTTATCCTCTATTTCTATGTCTCAAACATCAGTGAATGTCGAAGTCAGAAGCGCCATCATAAAATCGTATTTTTATTTCAAACAAGAGAAACATTGAGTCAGCTGGATAAAATTATTGCACTTGAGGTGTCCTGGCAGCACAGTGGTTAAGACACATACCATATGACCGCAACATCCCAGTCTGGTTCCAGCAGGGGACCTTTACTGCCTGTCATACCCATCTCTTTCTATTCCCTCATTTCCTGCCGGTATCTCTTCTGTCACTTTCAAATAGATGGAAAATGTTGGTGGTAGTTCATTCCTGAATGCATTTTTACTTAATACTGCAACTGTATATTGCAACAAAGTGGAAGTAAGCATTAATCAAGAAAGAATATTTACCCAATTCCAGAAAGTCCAATTCTTTAAAGGTGTTGCAAGAAGTTCAGCAGATTCAACTCGAATATTTTTGCTTTATGTAAATTAAGATTTAAAAGCTTTAGTCCCGACACAGAAGAAATAGAGAGCCAAATGGGGCATATGCATTAGTTTGTGTGACAAGTTTATAACTGGTTTCACAAAAAAAGGAAAAACAAAGCTATAAATGTAGTCAATTAACAAACACACACACCATGTCTTATTATTTGAATCTCTCTCACATTATTAAATCAGCTTCAGAGGAGGCTGTTGGAGGTAATGTCACTGTGCCCTCTGCTCCTCTCCCTCCCTCACTCCTCTCCTCTCCTACCCTCTGTCTCCCCCTTATTTCTCCTATCACTGCATCTCCTCTGGCCTTCTATCTGCCCTCTCTCCCATCCTCATTCTTCTTCAAAGAACAGGAGGAGGAGGAGAATAAGACTGGCCTTGAGTGCCCACTCCCAAGCCCAAATATCTCACACACACGTGCACACACACACACACACACACACACACACACACACACACACACACACACACACAGACAAAGACACACAAACACAGACACACACATACTACAACAATCTGCAAATTCTTTGACAAGCTGCATCAGACACCATTAAAGCACCCATAATATATTTTGTCTTATTGTACTTTACATAGAGAACAGGGAGTCACACATGAATGAAAACATTATGAATTTTATCTGATCTTTATTCAACCAGGAAGTCTCTTGAGATACAATATCTCTTTTACAAGACAAGACCTGCTAAAATGGCAACATGAAACAGTTAAAATACAACACAATATACAGCAAAGTAAAGATAAAACAACACAGATGGAAACTGGCAAAAATTACATTTCTAATAAGACATTTCTTGACAGAGACAAATATATTACACATTTGAAAAAAGCAATGGACTGATGTTCTGTCTGGGGTCCTGCAGACCCTGGGCCCTCTGTAACACACTTAACATTATTTCACCAGCTGAATGCTTAATGACTTATGAACTGCTAATCAGTATGATTCTGAACTGATAACATGACACATAATTGTCAGAGATGAGCATGAATACATCAAGAATCTTGTTACAAATTGCAAGTACTTCCTGTCAAATGGATCAAAATAAAATGCAGAACACTAGTGTGAGAAAAGTAAGTAGTTTGCTTTATGAAAATACAAAATTATATTAATACATTTAATTTACATCTCAAGTTTGAAGCGGCCAATCAGGATACATCTTGGAGGTGGTTTTGAGGTGGATTGCAAATTCAGGAGTTCATGCTGGGTGGTTTCCGTCAGTTAAAGTGACCATTGACTGACCACAGTGATGCACTAAGTTCTGTCAGATGATAATCAGTCTGGGCATTTAGCAGATGCTTTTTTCAACAGCAATATAGATATATGCAGCTGAGTAAATACATTTCTAAGATCTTGAACTCTACACGCACCGTTACTGTTACAACAATGTGACACAGTACAAAATAGTAACTGGAAAAGAAAGAGAAGCACCTCCACCTTCTCCATCTCCCTGATACCAACAACAACCTGAAAAAATATTCTCTGTATTCTTTGTGCACCCACGAACACTGCTGTCCCTTTATTTCAGTTTTAGTCATTTTCAGCCCAACTAATGTGACCTTTTTTCTTTTCTTTCAGTTTTATTTCACAAAAGCCCACCGACTGTGTTTTAGTGTCGTACAGTAAGCATGAAAAATCTTCATCATATTCGTATGACTTAACTTGATCTTTTAAAAAAATTGCATCAAACACCAAAGCAGTTTCTCTCCTCAAGAAACACAAATGAAATATGGTAGCTCACAGTGAGCGTGTTGCTGGATCCATGCATGTCATGTCACATGACTCTCTTGAAAATTGAAAAGACTGTGATTGGGCTAATTGGCTAATTGTTAAACATTTGTTTTTTTCTACAGTTAAACTCAAAGATGAAAATGTGTCTTATTTGAGAGCAAAATGACATGTTGAATAATGTATTTTAAAGTCTGTTAAAGCTCTTAAAGTTTTTTATTTCAAACTGCATCTTTTTTTTCTGCACTGCAAAAATGCAAATAACAAAATACTCAAAAGTAAGTAGCTAGGTATTTTAGATCCATTCAAATTAAATACTGCCTATCTCTGATTACTGTTGTGGGCTCTCAGATGCTGTAGCAGTAAGATTACATACTGTGGAGTTTCATTACATTTTTCTGCTTTTTTGTAATAGACCTTTAACAAACTTGTTAACAGTCTATTAGTTTAGTTTTATCAGGTTGTTCAAAAGAGCTCTCACAGGGAGTTCCATCTCTCTCAGGCCTAATGATGTCAAACATACATAATGTCACTATGTACGATAAATCTCTAATTCTGTGTATATCTGATCATGCACTGACCACATATTAAATATTTCACCTTTTTTTGTAGTAATAACAGTGTTTGTGGTCATTTCTGCATTTTTCTGTATAATGTGCAAACCCACATTGTGGCAAAGGGGAAGGATTACGACTTCAATACTTTCTGCACATTGACTGTTAATGTCAGAAAGAAATGCAAAACATATATTCTAAAGAATAAAACTGGTTGATTTTGGAATTATTGTTATTTTTTTTACACACAGAGCAGTGGGGATTGTGCGACCAATAAAGAAATATAGCCAGTGTCAACAAAACAAGAACAAGAATACGAGTAATATACAGCAAGAATATTATTTGCTGAGAACAACTTTGTAATGAACTGCTGACTGCACCCGCAACCAGTTAACAAAGACACACATGCTTTCCCATGAATTCATAAATCCCACATATCAGAAATGGAAACAATGGACCAAATTCACAATGACAAGTTTCAAGTGAAGTTATTTGTTCCATCATCTCCTCTCAGAGTGCTGCATATTTGACGCCTCTGTTGTTTGAGGATAGACATCCTCTTCACATTTTGTCTCTCGTTCTCTGCACACACACATGCACACACACACACACACACCTTTCCGTTTCACCCTGCTCTGAACCCGTTCTCCGTCCACTGTGCAGAAAGCTTAATAAACATATGCAGGGAGTCATTCCCAGAGTGCCCCAGCACCACCATTGCTCACCCATCCGCCCACCTACCGGTCCACCACCCTTTACACCCCCTGCATCCCCTTTCCATGATCTCCCCCCACTCACATCCCAGTCCCTCTTCTACACTCAGGTTTCACCTCTCAGTTTCCTGCTGCTCCCAGTCACGCTGACACACACTCTTACACTCAACTTACTGACTGTCATAGAAGCAATGGTGAAAGTACTTTTATTCCTCACTTAAGTAAAAGTAGCAATACTTTGACTATTTAAGAACACCTATACTCTTTACAAGTAAACATTCAAAATTATACTTAAGTAAGTAAAGTAAAAGTACTGAATATGCAGAATTATCTTTTTCAGAGATTCAATTTATTATACATATTATTGGGTTTGGATTATTATTGATACATTAAGATCTAAGATTTATTTTGATGTTGCAGCTGGTTGAGCTGCAGATAGTTTTAATGACTTAATGAGTGATGGTCATTTTATCTTTAAAAGTACATCAAATTTTATAAGATGATGATATGATATGTATGAAAAAAATCATGTGTAAACTAATTGTAGCTGTCAGATAATTGTAGTGGAGTTAAAAGTACATTATTTTCTGAAATGTGATGGATTAGCTTTATTATGTAGGAGAAAAAAACGGAAGAAAAAGCAAGAACAAGTTTCTTTCTTTCTTTTTTTTTTAGTTTAGCATTGTAGTTGAGTTTTCCTTTTTCCAGTTATAGTACAGATTTATACTGGTATTGAGTCCAAAATGTGCTTGAAATTTTGGACAAAAAGTTGTGTTTTTTTTTTGTTTGTTTTTTTAACCAGTCAATGCAAATATTCCAATGCAAATTCCCCTAATGCATGAATTAAATCATTGAAATGAATACTTTCTCACTGAATGTTACATTAAATAAATTCTGTCTGAGGTAAGTAACATCTTTGGCGGCGTGTGTGTGTGTGTGCGCAAAAGTAGCCATATGCATGTGGATCCACCACATGCCTTCTATTTCAGGGTCAATTCAATCTCAGTTCAGGAGGTGAACGGAAATTCCAATTCAGCAGCGAGCATTTCACATTTCATACCTGGGAGCTGAAGCTAAGTGCCACTTTAGGATCACTTAGAGTCATGGAGGTTCATGCTGCCCTTCCTGTGAAAACATAGACAGACAAGATAGATAGATAGATAGAGATATAGATTATTCTCTTCTTCTTGAATCTGAAAGCAAAACTTGCAGTCATTTAACCCTCCACACACAGATACTAATCCTGCGTCTCTCTGGCAGTGGGCTGGGGTCGCAGGATTACTTTCTGTCAGCAGCGTGACAGCTGTGTACATCTGGTTGTGTAGGGGCCTCTTACAGCTCAATCCACACGTCGTTTCGCCGGTGTCTGGGCCTCCGGACTCACTGCCACTGCTCACCTCATTACCAACAGAGCCACACCTCCATCTGTCCGCCTAATATCTAAATCCTACTGCAGATTAGTGGGGGAGTCAGGGCCCGGAGGAGGGGGGTGGATAGGGGAGAGGGGAAACAGGATCCTCAAGGAAGGGTTTGTGCATGGCACATGAGGTTTTATTAATGATCTCTAGGGTTGTGTGGTGACGGCTGTTTTTCGAGTTTGTGGACAGTAGGTCGGGGGGGGGGGGGGCTTGTGACCATTACTGTACTTTGTGCATGTGTGTGCTTAGGGAGGTAGAGTGAGACGAGACAGAAATAGAGAGAGATGGCATCATGTGATCTCATAATCCCTCCATGATGATCCTAAATGTGAAAAAGCTTTTATTCTAAAGGCTCCTGTTTTCACAAAGTTAGCAAAGGTCACTGCGTGGGAATCATCACTTTGTCTGGTGATCTATGTTTTCCTATCTGTCAACAAATCAAAAAAGACAAGCGCCAATAATAAATGAATCCTATGTTCAAGCACTGTCTGCATATTAATAGATAAATTCTCATATTTGTCTCTCCCAAAAAAAAAAATACTTCAGTCAGTCAGTCACTGTCCTAAATACTAGTGCTTCAAATCCACAACTGAAAACAGTCCCCAACAAACACACTCTTTACTCATGTTTGAGAAACACTACAGTGTCCAACAGTTTTAAGAAATTATTTAGTTTTTTCAAAAAAGTAACAGACAGGGAAGACAGAAATTATTGTTTTTTTCAGGTGATTTGTTGACAATAATATATTTCAATGTATATTATAATGTATAATAATTAACAATATTCCATAATAAAATATATAATATTGCCTGAATTATTCTTTAGCTGCTGTTTTTGTATCAGGACATGAAAGGCCTCATTAAAATCACTTTTACTTTCACGAGAGTAGATTTTTTTGTCCCTTCCACTGTGACTACATGTAACAGTTAATCAGACTATTTTATTATTTTAGCACTTGTTTACCTATTTACTTCCACTGGAGGAGGATTATTTTATAGTTTATACTCAAATGTCTGCATTAAAGGGTAATAATAGTAGCGCACAGTTTTTTTTTTGTTTTTTTTTTTTACCACAAGGTCCACTCAAAGCAAAATATACAAAATTTCATTCTAAAAAATCATTCTAAAACAAATCATGCTGTGCTGAAAACTTTGGTTGGTGTTTTTTTATGCTTAAAGACAAAAGGAAAAAAAAGAAAAGATTTAAAACACT
This sequence comes from Centropyge bicolor, assembly GCA_037975185.1. Classification (NCBI taxonomy): domain Eukaryota; kingdom Metazoa; phylum Chordata; class Actinopteri; family Pomacanthidae; genus Centropyge; species Centropyge bicolor. The sequence goes on from JBBMOC010000150.1 coordinate 172,555, forward strand.
CAATCTACAGCAGTTAATTAAGAGGGAGATATGGAGTTTAGTATTATTGAGCTTAATGATAATTTTATGACAAAAGGCTTTACAACATCATCACACATCATGTTTGTGGTAGCCTCCCTTTTTTGTTAAAGTGCATGAACCTCTTGGTATTAGTGAGAAAAATTTGCAATAGCAGCAAAAATCTAATCCTGCCAGCATTCCTTCATCTGTCTGCAGCTTTGCTGATGGACATCATGTGTTTTTCAGTTTGAAGTGACTTTTAAGCAAACGGTTCAATTTCATGAGTCATTGACTGACTCACTACTGAAGCTTTGAGGGCACAAATGACACCAAAGCTACACAGCCTGGTGTGCAGTATCTCTACTGTTTGAAGACTTGTTGGACCACATGAAGCATTGCAACAAGACAGTGACATTTTATCTTTTTTATATACAATTATTTCAGACATCGTGTCACTTTTAAAGCTGAACTGGACCACTTGAAAGAGCAGGCAAACACTTCAGAGATGCACAAATGCAGTTCACGTAATAATGATGTATCTTTTGTGTACAGACACAAAACAGCATTTCTGTGTGTGTCTCTGTTTGTGAAAGGAAGCCTTTTTTATTTTATGATAAAAAAAAAAATCTATTAATCTTTTATCCAAAATGTTCTATTAAATACAAGATGCATTTTTCTTTCAATGACTCTCCTGTTAAAATCTAAGCTCATCATTCAAATCCAGTAAACAGGAGAAAAAACAGACAAAACAAAAAAGAAGACAAAAGCAAAAAAGCATTTAAAATGAGTTTGATTGTTCTGTAATTGTTACAGGTTGCTATGATCATGGATAATTGATGATAAACAGTTTACTAATTAATAAACCTATGAAAGTGAAAAATAAACGAGGGAACAAGCAGACCTGTTACATTTCTAAGTGCATGTGAGTGTTTCTCTTTGTAAGTGGAGTGTTTGACTTCTTAACACATTTGTTATCGTCCAGACAGATTTTAAAGCTATCAGCCAATTCAAGAACACAATGTAATGACAAGCGAGGAATGTGTGTAGGCTACACTGAGCTGAGCTACGGAGGAGGTAGACAAAAGAGGCTGTGAGACTCTGATATGAACAAACTGTATGTATAACTGAGTATTATCTTGACTTGTCCTCAGTGAGAGCAAGAGGAAGATGCTTTCCTGCTGATGTTCTTGTGCAGGCAGTGTAGGTTTTCAGGATATTTGGTAGCACAGTGCCACCTGCTGATCAAAATAATATTTTTGTTAATGATTTTGTATTGCTTTGCTGCACTGTTATTTCATTGTACTTTGCCTCCATATCCCATGGGAATCTGTCCCAAAACAGAATCATTTAAAAAAAAAAAAAATCAAGTTACTAAGTACTTTTGAAATGTGTTATTATGAATAACAATAAATATTACAATGACCTTTTAATATATTTTTGTTTTTTACAATTACTCTCTGTTCTTTTTTGTTATGCAACTCAATATTTTTTTATCTATTACATGAGAAATGTTTGCTTTTTTATGTTATTAATGACTGTTGAATGATTAATGACTTTTCTATATAAAAGGGCCTCTGATAAAAAAAAAGCAGAGCAACATTAAAAACTCAAAGCATTTTGCTTCTTGAACTTTTGTGTATCACCTTGTTGATAAAATGACCCATGATAGGTTGTGTGAAAGAAAAACAAACATGAAATGCATTGCTTATGCTTACACAAGGCAACACACTACATATCCCAGCACCACTTGCCGGTTGAATCTAAGGTCAAAGGTCAGCTCTGCCGGATGCGGTAATAACAAACATGGCGGCGCTCGGTGGAGCACGGTGCTTATTATGGAGCTACTCTCGGGTTAAAAATGTTCAAAAGAGCAAGCAAATGTTGGTCAGATGTAGCGCCAGGACGCTTTGTAGTGGAACACAAGATAACGGTACGTTTGAATGCAATAAATATCATTGTGACTGACTTTTTTTTATTAACTTTAACACTGACCTTGTAGCGTGTTTCGCTAGCCTCGTTTCTTTGCCTGTCAGACTCCAACAACAAATCGGCCAGTTTAAGACTCCCTTACGCATTGGCAAGGACATAGACCATGTAGAAGAATGATTACTATCTTTTACAGCCAATTGGAGTATTTTTGTAAATTCGGCATGATGTTAGTTGGCTAACGAAGTGTCTCCAGCTTTGGATTCAACTCTAATCTTGGTGGTTTTAAGTGCTAGCTACCATCAGCGGTAACCTTAAAATGCACAACAACGTTCATTTCAACGAAAGAAAGTGGCCGAATTTAAGGTCAAATATATTCTGAAAGCAACAACTATACATTACATGTCGTATTGCTGCATGGATTACGAAATGTCCAATGATAAGACAGTTATTGCTGCAGCTTATTTTGTCAACTTTACAGTCAAACATGTTCATATTCTTACAGAGTCTAGTCTGTGTTCTTTGCTTTTAACTGCTTACATTTATGGATCTATAGTGTGTGCAAGTGATTAACTGGTGTGACTTTCTGTCCAGCCCTCTCAGACAATGCAAAGCCCCAGTTCACAGATTCAGCTGTGCAGGACATCCTCACCAGGATAACAGGTCTGGACCTGGAGAAAGTGTTCCGACCCATTAAACAGCAGCTGAAGCCACCCACGTATAAACTGATGACTGACAAGCAACTGGAGCAGGTACTCTTCAGATAAGCCATAATAACCTCTCAATGACACACACAGACAACACAGTAGCACCTGTTTCATCTGAGCTCTTGTGTGTGTTCCTAGGCGAGGGAGTTGGCCACAGAGCAGGCGAAGAAGCTGCTGCAGATGCCGCCCGTCCTGCCAGAGAGGAAGCTCATCAACGATGTCCTGTCTGAGGACAAGATCCTGGATGGCATGACTACAGCCAAATATGTCTTCACAGACATCACCTACAACATCCCACACAGGGTAGGCACACTGTGTTTTTAATTGGTGAGCATGTGTATAACTCGGGGGAGGGTGATTTCTTGATGCAAGCCACTGTTCAGTTAATTAGTCAGTGTAGGTTTTATAACATTAACAGGAGATTGAAAGAGCTTAAGATATTAACGCTTAATATTTGGTCAGAAAGCTGTGTAGTTGCGATTTACTTGTGTCTTGAAGTATGTTGAGCTTTTAATAAAATCAGTCAGTTTGAGGGGTCATTTTAGGCTGGTGTTACAAAATAAGATAATTTTAAATTGGAAAATCAATCGTTGTTTTGAAAATCAATCTGTTCAATTGCTCTTGTTTTTTTTTTTTATATATCTTTGATTCCAACTTGTATAATAAATAGTTAAAGTTTTCCTAAAGCAAGTTTCTACGTTGTTTGTGGACTCTGGACTTTGACATAGCTCAAATTGTTCATGGTTTGCTTTTTGTTCAGGAGAGGTTCATTGTTGTTCGGGAGCCTAATGGTACCCTAAGGAAGGCGAACTGGGAGGAGAGAGACCGGCTCGTTCAGGTCTACTTCCCCAGGGAAGGACGCAAAATTGAAGCACCTCTTATCTTCAAGGAGGAGAACCTCAAGGTAGGAAAAGTGTGATGATCACTAGAGGTTATTCTTATCCTTGCCTGCCGCATCCTACTGTTCTACTGAGCAGATCTAAGATAAATGTCTTTCTTGTGCTGACATAGATACGAGCATTAAAGTGAAAACCAATGACAATAAAACTTGTCTTTGCCTATGAAGAACTTGAGCCCAGCAGATTTGTGGGGTTGATACTGATTCCTGCATTTGAGGGTAAAAAGACATAATGACATGATTTCTAAATGACTAAATTAATGTTCCCTGTCTCCCTCAGCTCGTTCTCTCTTTCCTCTACACTTAAATTTTAATTCATTAGATCTGCAAAGTTCATTGGCTTTAAATAATGCTAATCCTGTAGATTTGATAAGATAAGATAAGATAAGATAAACCCTTATTCGTCCCTCAGTGGGAAATTTGCAGTGCACAGCAGCAAAGACAATGATGTGATTTATATACATGCACATTGTTTCCACTTATTATACCTGATGAATTGTTAAAGATGTGAAGAGCAAATTAAAAGAAACTGCACTTTACCATTTGGAAATAACAGGAAATAATAGGATATATATAAGCATAGTTCTCTGACAGAGGTCAATCAAACTTTATAATGCCACTGCCAGCTAAACAAAGAGGAAGCAAAATTGTTTTGTAAGGTTGTAATGCTTCTATATCTACTGTTCTAGGTCGGAAACATCACACAGTACCTTTAATTACATGTGTCAGATTCAGCATGTATGATCTGTTTTCCGTCATATTTTTTAGACAGCAGCACTGACAGGGCAGACAATGATCTAACACCTGGTTAAGGTCTGTACACAACATAGCATTCTGGTTTCTAGTAGTCCATCTAGCAGACTCAGGTTTCTCTGAACTGGGATAAGTGCTATTACAGTTTTCTAAAGCCAGGATTTGACCGTCACAATACCCCAAAAACTCCAGTAATGGCTGTGACACTATTGTGTATTTAGACTCAGTGATAAAGCTGTAAACTGTCTTCTCTGACAAGCTTTGTGAAAAACACCTGAGTGGGTGTCCAGTGAGTGTCAGGAGACTTTTTACATTTATCTGTGTCTTGCTGTTAGATGGTGTTTTCCCAGGACCGTCATGAGGACGTGTTGGACCTGTGTCTAGTCCAATTTGAACCAGACTCTTCAGAGTACATCAGGGTAAGTTAACATTGACTTTCCTGTTATTTTGACCTGATCACCAACTGCACTGGAATCTGCAGACTCTATGTAGCCTGTGAAACCATGTAATTTGCACCGTCAGTCTCTGTGTTTTCTTTGGGTCACTTGATCTGGAATGTAAAATTGAAACAAGAGTGTGGACTGGAAGTTTCTGAATTTAATGTGAAGGGCATTGTGCTGGTATCTACAACATCCAGTGAATTTAGTATCCTACCCATGGAGCCATTTGCATCCAATCTATGTGCTGTGTGTTTAGGTACATGCAGCCACCTATGAGGACCTGGACAAACATGGCAAGTATGACCTGCTGCGCTCCACCAGGCATTTTGGAGGCATGGCCTGGTACCTGCTCAATGCTCGCAGGGTGGATGGGCTTATAGTGGACATGCTGAAGAAAGAGCTGTGAGTTTGTGTCTGTGAGATGAATGCATGCATGTTTAATACAGGTATGAGACACTGAATAGCTATCTTTGTTGGTAACTGATTTTAAATTGAGCTAGGTCACACCAGCCACTGTACCTGCTTTGACTTGCAGTGACCTGCTGTAAGAGCTGTGACATAAGCCCCCTGTGTGTGTGTGTGTGTTTGTTTGTTTGTTTGTGTGTTTCCAGTCTCCAGGATGCCGTGAGCCTAGTGTCTTTGTTCCACATGGTCCACCCACACAGTGAGTCAGCCCAGGAAGCTGCCAGCCAGCAAGCCACTGGCACCGACCTGCTGAAGGTGAGAGCACACAACCTTGACAGGAAATGTCTGCTGACTACTCTCTTTTTTTTTTTTTTTTTTTTTTTTTTTTTCCTTTTACACATCTATTCACTTTGCTCTGTGTATATTATGTATTGCCATTTGATCCAGAAATTGTCCAGGTCATCTAAATTGTGTCCCTCAGGTATTAGAGTACATCAGGAGTTAGTGTAGCTCTTAAGAGGTCAAGTCAAGGCCGTCTCATCTAAGGTTTCCCTTGCGAGAGGTTTGGGTTTGTCTCCAGCGTGGGAACTGCGGGGCCAAGCCCAGGACACATCAGGTCTTATTAGCGCTCACATCCCCCCAGCCTTGAAGCAGCGTGGAGGGACATTGAGAATGACAGCCATTTAATGTGAAAGGTTAGCAGCAGGAGACACGGGTGTGTGTCTGTCTGCTACAGTCACTGTCACGCGAGGCCTCTCATTTAGTCACACTTGCTTATGGAGCACATACTTAGCTGTGTTCTGTTAGCCTGACACTAAAACAATTAATACTGTGATTGTACATTTTAGAATTTTTTTTGCCATAGCTTCAGCCTCAGCATAATTGGGGTGACCTTTCTCTCGTCCATCATGCTGAACTCTGACCTTTGTCTCTGCAGATCTATGCCCAGAAGGAGTCCCAGAAGTCCGGCTACATCGAGCTGGCCTTGCAGGCGTATGAACAGATGGCTGCTAAGAGCTCTGCTGCCTGACTGGCCCACTCCTCGATAGAAATGTACAAATTCAACTACGATGAGGAAGCCAGAGGAATGCACTGAAAATAGTATGACAACTTTCTGTTCTTTCACTCTTTGGGTGAAAAGGTGAATGGGAAGACATACACTTCACAGCTTGCAACATTAAAAATGGGTTTTGATGCAGCATCTGAACATGCATAATGTTATTTATCCATGGTGAGAAATTGACGTAAATGCTCTTATTGTCTATATGTGTATTTCATCTGGGCATCGGAGTCAAACCTGATGTGAGAAATGAAATGATGTACATACCAAAATAAAGATCTTTGTACTTGGTGAGGTGTTGCTGGAGTAAAATGACTGTAGGGCAGGGATAACATGGAAGACTTTATTGTTATAAATCACCTTTCAAATCCAGATACATAGCACCATTCGTACATTATCTTAATCTAAAAAAAAAAAAAAAACAACCACTTGTAAGGCACCTGTAACAGCAACATACTGTAGATTTTATACCAGTTTCTGATAAACTAAATGCAGTAGTATGTGTGTTGACAGAAGCTTTGGGAACTAAATATGCACCAAACTATTCAAACATTAACAAATAGGTAACAAAGACATTAAATGTAGTTAAATGGGGGATTTTTCCCAAATCATGGGCATGTTCATTGTTGAATCCATTTTTATAAAAAAAAATTGTCATTCAGAAGAAAGGGCCTCGTACCAGATTGAAAGTCAAATCTACTGCTCTAATGAGCTAAAATCCAGCAGGAATGTTGAAAGTAAAAGGTTAAGTTTCACTATAAGAATGAAAGCAATATTCAAACTCCTCAGTGGTTCGGATAACACCCTGATCAACAGTGGTGTTACACTGCATGAGGTATGAGGAAGAGAAGAGGTACTGAGAGCAATTCAAAATATTTCAAGATGTTGTACATTGCAGTCAGCAGGTGAAGCATTCTACCGCTAAAACATGGATTTTTACTGTAAACAAATGACACTCAGAGTAGTGATATAAGAGCACTCTTTCAAACAAAGCATCGTGATGATTGCAGCGTTGTTTTAAGAGCAAATGTTTAGTGTAAAAAAAAAAAAAAAAAGGTCACCATCAACAGTCCCATATTTTCACACGCGTTTCTTTATCTTATCCCATTTTCCTCAACGCATTTTTGTCCCTTTGGATCGATTACTTTTACTACAGATTGTCTCGGGGTCTTACTATTTAGTCCTACAGTACCATGCATGTACACAAAACAGACAAAGCACTTTTGTCTGTTGACAGCTTATCATTGTCCTAAACAACAGCCTTTGGTCACTGAAAAAAAAACATGTTTTGCTTGTGAAAGATTTCTCTCACTATTAACTCAAGAAATCCTCATCCAAGTTGACATCTGTGGTGTCGATATCTTCCAGGTTAAAATTGTCCAGATCCAGATCATCCAGCACCTACAGGTAGAAAAAAAATGTGTGGGTGGAAAACAGGAGTTGCAAAGGAAAAGTTAAAGGGTACATACACTTATTTATTTGATTACATACTAAATCTGCTTCCATAATCGTCCCATTGTTAATACACATTTTTGCCTTGGGATTAAAAACTGACCTCATTCAGCTCTGCCTCGAGGTCCTCTGCTGGTTCCTCCTCAGCTCCCTCAGGACCTTCCTCCTGCTCCGCTCCTTTGCCCTCTGTGGGAGCTGCTGCTGGGGATGAAACCTCTGGCTCAGCCTGCAGAGATGCATCAGGCTCCAGGTGGTCCTCAGGCTTTACTGGGAGTGCAGTGGTTTGTTCCTCTTGTTCTGGTTCTGGTGCTGCCACAGGCTTCAATACTGGCATTGTATCTTGAAGTGGGCCTAGCAGCGGATCGAAGGTCAAATCTGGGGAGGTTTGGACTTGGACAGGGACATCCAGCACTGGACTGGCTGTGTTTTCAAAGGAGATCAGCTCCTCCACTGCTACGGATGATGGTGCTGTTTCTGAAACAACTTCTTCAGTGACTCCAGTCTCCTCTGCTGCAGTATCTGTGATGGTTGGTGCTTCTGAAGAGATGATGCTTGTTTCCACTTCTTCACAAACAGACATGTCCCCAGTTGTTATAGATTCTGTTATATCTGTATCAGCTGTCAGAGCAGTGCTAACGAGCACGTCCTCTGTTGCTATGATTTTTGTTTCCATCATTTCACTGGGTGTCTCCTCTGATGCCATGATGGTTTCTGATGTTGTCTCCATTACAGATGTTTCAGTGGCAGCAGGTACGGCGTCTGTCGCTGGAGAACTCTCTTGAACATCTGTCTCAACTAATGATCTGGATTGTACCATGTCTGGCTCTGTGGGGGTCATCTCCGACATGTCTTCCTCTTCCTCTTCCTCGTCCTCCTCAGAAGACACAGATTTCTCTTGTTGCGGTTCAACATGCTCTTGTGTTGCTGTGACAGGCAGAGGGGATGCAGCTGCTGGGATGGATTCTTCCTCTGTTATTGAAACAGGATCAGTAATCTCCTGTTTCAGTAGAATGGGTTCCTCCACCACTTCTGCTGCTGCAGGTGAAGCCTCTGTCACTGCGGCTACCGTGACTGTTTCGTTCATGCTCTTCACCACTTCCTGATTATAGAAAAAGCAGGATTGCAATTCTGTTTTATTCACATTCACAAGTCTATCTTCATACAGCACATACCTATATGCACACTGAAATATTGGTGGAGGAAGTATTTGAATCATTTACTCAAGTAAAATGTAAATGTGCAGCATAGGTGAATATAGCACTGGTGCAATATCGGGCTTACTTTACCCTGTACAAATAATTAGATGTATTATTATATTACTGCGGGGTCACTAAAGTTAAACCATCATTGCTTTGCTGCAATTTTGACCGTTGTATGAATTATAGTATGAAATAGCAGCAGAAAAAATGGCCTCTGTGACTCATGTATTATTCTGTATTACATTATATGAGCAGCATTTTACTGCTGTAGTTGATCAAGCTGGAGCTCGTTTTAACTACTTTACAAAATTAGGTAGTTTAGCCCAGACTGGGGGGCAGGCCGCTCCAAAGGGTTGCGAGATTAATCTGAGCAGTCTTGAGATGATTAATAAGAGAGGAACGAAAGAAAAACAAAGTTCTGCTACAAAAAAAATTATTCATTTTTGGGGACTTATGTCTGATCTTTGCTTTGTTTTCAATATTGGATGATTTCCCTCTTTGGGTCTTGAACAGTAATTTAAATGAAACCATGTGAGAAGTTTAGAGAGTACATGTCTCTTTGGTGGAAAATGCTAACAACTCACAGACATGTGAAGCATGCACAGAGGCCCCAAACAGGCACAGTGTTGTGTTCAGTACAGCACCTGACTAAATGCATTTAGCTACTGTCCTGGGTTTTGGTTACCGCACTGCATATGCCGCATATTGGAAATAGAGAGATCCCTTTGCAAAGCAACTTCAGTGTAAATTTATTTAATAGGTGATAGAATCACTGTCCTCATTCTGTTCAAACATTCATTCTTAGTTTCTGCATGTGCTAATATGAGTCTTCAGTAGTTCAGAGTTAATCAGATCAAATGTGAATCTTCCTAAGTTGCAGTCTAGTTAGAGCAAATTCTTTCTTTGCGTTTTCCCAGGCAGTGCTTCCCTGATGAACTGTGACTGGAGGACAGCAATGAAAAGACTGTAACTTTAGATAGATACCCACTTGATTTGTCTAAATGAGACTGCTGAAGTGTCATAAGCTTTGGTGGAACTCTTATTTTGTCCTCCATCCCTCTATAATAGAATCATGCTGGGAAGGCATCTCTTTAGAGTCAAGTTTGGACTGCAAGAGCAATAATCATGATTAAGAATACTTTAAATATATATATGAGACTTTTTTCCAGCTGCCCTCACCAAAAAAAAAAAAAAAATCTTCCAATAGCCATTTGGAAATCAGATATTCATTCAGTAATGGCATCAATGTCCAACTTTTGGTCACAGGGTCAAATAAAGGACACCATGATATAATAAATCATGTCGACATGCAGGTTATGGTCCTCACCTCTAACTCAGTCATCTGTCCTTTGGACTCAAAACCTGCAGATTCCTCCAGAACATTACGGTCCTCATTTGGCTGAAGAATAAAGAGACAGCCAAAATGTAATCTCAAACATGACACTCAAAGCATGAACAGTTAATTCATTTGATTCAAGAAGGATGAATTACTAAAACACCATAGGAGAGACCAAATCCAATTTAACAAGTGACTAAAAAACTGGAGCATTTTACAACATATGCATAATTTAGTATAAACTCACTCCTTGATCCATTAAAGTTTTTAAGTATAGTTTCTCTGACTTCCACTGACCATGATGAGTGGGTACTCTGCAGCAGGTCTGACCCCGACGTGAGTCTCCTTCAGGTACTGCTCTGCCAGCAGGGCTTGCTGGAGGCCAGGGAACAGGTTGCTGTACTGGGTGGGGTCAGCCAGAGCATCTGCTGCTTTCTGGTTGACCTTGGACAGACTCTCCTTCCACAGCCTCACCACTCTGGAGGAAGGGAAGCATATGCAGCTCACCGGCATCAAGTAAATATACACACACCATCATAGATATTCCCAACATCATAAGCTTTCAGAAATCGCTACATTTTCCTACAGATTTTGATTCGGACTTTGTAAACTTGTTGCCTTCTGTGAAACAAAAACAGGTATTTTTCTTATAAATGACGGGAAGACTGATATATGCAAAGGTTCTCCAGGACACATATGGCTATAAGATTAATGTAAGCACCCAGATACAAGCAGTAAACTCACACATATGCTGTGCACTCAACTTTACCTTGACACATGGCTGGGCAGATATGTCCTTGCCAGAAATGCAGCTTCTGGCAACCGATCTGTTTTGATGAGAAGTTCCAGACATTTTTCCAATCTGGGCAAACACAAAAAAGTCAGTATGATGACAAATAATTAAATTATTTAAAAATGTATATAAACAAGTTCACTGATTTTTTGGATTCAAAGCTCCCTTTCTCCTCCCACCTACCTTCCCTGCAGGAAATAGGTGAGAAAGGCCACGTTGGTCTTTCCATCCCTCTCTGCACCGTCTGCCAATTTGCCCACCATGTCGGCGTTGCCCGAGGAAGTGGCCAACAGCAATAATCCCCCATAATCCTGAGCTTGGTGCAGACACTCCTGGGCCAAGCTAAACTGGCACTTTGTAGTAGCCAGCTCTGCCAACTGCTTCCATTTCTGCTCTGACTGGAGCCCCCCACATGCCAAAGAGACAGGAGAGAGGATTATCACAGGAGGAAAAGCATGACCCTGAACAATACACAGTGAAGCACTTAGTGAGTATGGGAGGCCTGGGTTGTGGCTCACAATGACAGATTCCATATACATCATCCTGCAGATTACAAAGCTTCAAATTAAGAAAATCATTACAAACAAAAATGAAGTTTGAAATATTTTATTATAATAGAAACTAAGTTCCTCCAAAAAGACTGTGTTTTGTTATGTGAGATGAACTCCTTATGATCAAACTGAAAGCAGAAAAATCAAATGCAAGAATGAGTGAGTTTTTGCAATGTAAGATGTTCTGTAATTTACAAAATTCAGTAGACATACATGTAAGCATAAACACATTCATGCATATAAAGTCTACAGAATGTCATCGTAGTTGCAAGAACAATAACCTTAGTAGCATATTCAAACTTTAAATTTATTAAAAACTTCGGTTTAGGACCAAAATACCTACAAAACAAATGACATCATCAGTCTCGGCTGTACTTATGTACTGTATGTTTAGTGCAAATGTCATCCTGATAACACGCAGCAAAGTTCCTACATACAGCCTCACAGAGCTGCTAGTGTGGCTGTAGACTCTTACACTGTGTCCAATATCATCACCAATGTGTTTTATAAAAGACTTTTAATATGTGCATTTGTGAAAGTGCTGCTTTCTCCCACAATGCAATGCACAAAGCAAATAGAGGAGTTTACCTGGCAGTAGCTTTCCACAGTTTGATTGATAACTGCTGTCACACATCATTTGTTGTTAGTGTAAAATGGTGTGTTGATATTTTTGTACACTAGCAGCTGAAGCAGTATACCATGATGATTAGTATGTTGTGCATACTGTGTACAGTTAGTATGCAGTATGGGTTTGGGCTCTCGTCTTGTTTTTTGCATGTACGTGCATGTGTGCTCTGACCTCTGCCTCCGAGGCCAGCTGGTAGGCTATCTTGACGTCTCCCAGCTGCAGGGCCAGCTCAAACTTGTGCTCTGGGTCAGTGGTCACAGCCAGGGCCTGCTGTCTGAAGCCCTAAACAACACAAGAAACAACACAAAAAAAACCAGTTAGAAATATTTTGATTCCACATATCCTGCTCTGTCATCTGTTCTTATGCAAAGCACGAAGAATGGATATGTGAAACTAAGTGAATGTGAAAAAGTGAAGGGGTAAAAGAGACTGCGTGAGATGCAAAAGCATTCCCACAATGAATATATTTTAAAAGACACACACAAGAATTCTGCCCAGATGTTTTACTCCATCTGGCTTCCTCATGTTCTGTAAATTATGCATTCATCCAAATCCTGAATTTATAGTCGGTTCCAGTGCTCAAAAGTTGGAAGACAAACACAGCATACCTGTTTCTCCAAAAAGTGGGCTACCCTGATCCTCTGCTCCTTGGGGATTGTGGGTAGAACCTTGTCGGCCGTACTGAAGTCCCTCCTCATGACTGCTGTCTGGTACTCCAGCACCGAAAGCAGCAGGGAGTAACTGATGACGTTCAGCTCCTTGTCCCCGAGGTAGAGACGATCGTCTTTGGGGATGTAGCCCAGCAGATACATGGTCCTACACATGAAGGAGACCACTTTTAAGGCAGCTCTTTGAGAACTTTTTATATTTCTAGTTTACTAGATGGAAATGGATAGTGAGAGAAAGTTGGACGGCATGAGTCATCAGCATACACTGTATAAAATATGGATGTAGTGTCCGTGACGTCACCCATAGGTTTCTGAAGAGCAAAAATGGTAGCCTACCTCCGGTTACTCTAAATATGGACAAAGAAGTGGAGCGAGGGCGGAGCTGAGGCGGGTCGAATGAACGCTATTGGCTGAAAATAGCCGCTGAAAAAAGCCGCTTTATTCGAAATAATCAAACTAGCTACGGCTAACCAGCTAGGTTAAATGCTAAATATCGTTGCTAGCCGGCTAACCCCACGACGATCTCTTTCCCAAACTCAGTGACTAGAATTAGCCGGGGTGACGCCCTTTAGACCGTCAGTGGCTAGTTGTCAATCAAAGTGGCGCCACTTAGATTGACAGCTATGAATTGTGCATAATGATGTATGCTGTATATTTTAAACAAACGCCTTATAAAAAAATTCGCCCCCCCCAGCTTATGAGACTAGAGCCATGTTTTGAACCAGGCTGTAAATATGTTTTTTTTCTGTCGTAAAATCGGACATTTTAACATGGGGCTCAAATGTAATTGACTCCCTTCTGCAGCCTGCTCTAGCGGTTATTCGAGGAACTGCAGCTTTTTTGCACTTCCGCATTGGCTTCATTTTTCAGCGCCGGAGGTTGCCGCTTGGTCACCAGCCATACAGCAGATTTTCCCAGCATGCCGAGGACACATGGCTGTAAAGCTGACAGCAGCAGAGTGCTCAGACACATTTGTCCAGCTGCCATACATCTTTACTTACATTTATGCGTATACATGCATATTACCTGTCCAAGTGGGCAATAGTGATGATCTCTCCTCCAACATAGTAGTTAAGTCTGTTAAGAGAGCTAGTGAAGATGAAGCAGTCTCCCACCCAAACCCCTGTCTTCACCACCTCTGGGATCTCCCCCAGCACCTGGTCAGCAGGAGGGAACAGACACAGATGAGCATTAGAAATAATAGTTGAAATTTCTTAAAACTTGCACAATAAAATTTCCACATCTTTTTAAATATATCCCACAATACTGTTAATTAACAATCACAGGTCTCCAACCTCGAAGGCATCCTCTATCCCATCTTCTGTCAATGGTTCTTTTGACTCCTGGGCTGCTGCCACTTTCTCTGGTAGGTAGCGCAGCACAAAGAAAGACTCGTCTGTAGCGATACAGACAAGCTCCCCAGAGTCAGACCAGAAGATCTGAAAACAGGAGGACAAGATGTTACAAGAAAGCAATAGACAGACTGTTGCAGGTGTAAGAGTCATTATAGTATGACGCACGTGTTTAGGCTGGATCTCGATGCGGCGGATCAGTTCTGTCGTCTCCCAGTCGTAGAAGGCCAAGCCGCTGTTTGACCTCACTCCCACTAAAAAGCCGCCAAAGATTCCTGCGGGTACAGAAGGGTGCTAAGCATTACACACTGACATGCACACACACACACAAAACTGTCATATCAAATTAGGAAATAGGAAATGAAGCTCACCTTCAGCTCCAAAGTCAGGTTTAAAAGCCTTCTTCTCTTTAAAGTTCTTAAATATTTTGAGCATACTGTTGCCTTCCCTGATGGCATACCTATGAAAATAATGCACACACTCATCACAATCAATCAATACATCTGACCACATTGCAAAATGAGGCCTATCACTTGTACTACATGTATTTTACACTTAGTTTAAAGAGTTAAAGGAATCAATCCATCTGCCAATCGTCTCATCTAACTCTCAGCAAGAAAGAGTCAAACTATTCCTTTAGGGTGTTTAGGACTTACTGTGAGGAGTCATGAGCCCAGACAAACTCTTGAGCTGAGCCGAAGCTCTTGTTCCTCAGGGCCATGGCAGTGTAGATGATGTACTCCCCATCTCCACACACCACCACAAATCTGCAAACACACAAAAACACAAAACATGTGCATTTTGGGATATAAAATTAAGGATGCTACACACAGGTTACACACCCCCAAAAAATTTGTAAGCATGCAGGTAGGCAATCATGCACCCCTTATTTTTTTTTTTTTTTTTTTTTTTTTACCTGCACTGACCTGTGTACTGTCACTCTAAATCATATAAAAATTATAAACCTCTGCCAGTAGTTTTGAGCAGAACTTACATGTGAAACAATCAATGGGATAGATATACTTTGAACAGAAACATACATATCAATTGCACAATTGTCCATAATTCAGCCTAGGATTCTCAAAAAAATGATCAGAGGTTGTTAAATGTATAGAATTTCATCAGGAGAGATTTCATGTATGAGAATACGAAACAGTTGTGTGGCACTAAAGTCTTTACTGGGCTTAGCACTGGAAAATAATGTTCTATGTAATTAACCTATACCTTCACAAACAAAAATTACACGTAGTTTTCACTGGCATTTAGTCTATGATAAGTGTGGGTGTATATAAATATGAACAGCTTCATAGTGCTAATTTGTACAGTAAATTAACACAGACTTGAAAACCTGTGTTAAGAACAAAATGTTTACTATGAGTCAAACTATACTAAGGACTAGATGTGACGGGAAAAACAACTACAATTTTACTGTGTACTTTTTGAATTTTTTAACATGACCATTCACCAGCATCACCACTGCTTCTGCCCACAGCGCTCTGCCGCCTCACCTCCCGTTGGGGCTGTGTTGGATGGTCTGCGGGTAGATCTCACAGCTGCCCATGTCTTTGACACCCAGCGGCAGCCTCTCTCCGTCCCTGATCTCAGCCTCCCCCATGGCCTTCAGGTTGGCCTGCTGCACCTCGGAGTGGCGAGCCCACATGACCTTCCCACTGGAGTCCATGGACATGGCCGGCTCCTCCCGACCCAGCTGAGGCAGAGAGCGAGGGGGGGGGGGATGATGTGCAAAATAAGAAAAAGGAAAATGGGCACAGAGGAATGTGTGCATTGGAAATGGAGGACAACTCAGCATTTTCATATTACAGGTTTTTTACCTGTAATATGAAAAATAGTCCTTCAGCTTACACAATATAATATACTTCAACTGAAGGTGTACTAAATGACTGCCCATAGCTACTACAGAGGATGAAGAGGTCATGTCCTATACTCTCTCTGGGGACTTTAATAACCTGAGATGTTGTTTACAGTTTCAATTGGAATGTTAGTGTTTATTTTTCTGTTAACAATCAATTACTGACATTATTTCCTACGTCTGTGGTTCCCAGCTACTGTCCTAAGGGCCCTATTGACAAAAGGCAGGCTTCTGTGAGCACACTGATTGGACTTTGTTCAGAAATGGTAAGTGGCAGAAAACTAAAATTAGAAAAAAACTGTATTAAAAAAAAAATAAAAAATTATATATATATATATATATATGTAGTGCCTACTGCACTATGTAGTATACATATAGTCTCATATGGTTGGTGGTTCAGAAGTAATGTTTGTAAATATAAAACTGGGGAAGATTGACAGCTTTCTGAGAGAAAAAAACAAGACACAGTATACCTTGATGATGATGCTGCCTTCATCATAGCCCATAGCCACACTGTTGGAGCCAGGCTGGCCACATATACACCACACCCTCTCCATGCCATAGTTGAGTGTGTTTTCTAGTCTGTAAGTGTTGGAGTGCCAGAGTCGAACAGTGCCTAAGGAAAAAACAAAGAGGCCAAACTGAGCCAAGATGCTACACATTTGTTGTGTTTGTGTAGCTTTAAATGATTAAACATATTATATATATTATAATATAATTCAAAATGCCTACCATCCTCAGAGCCTGTGAGGATGATCGGCAGCTCAGGATGGAAACTGACGCAGGTCACGTTCTGGGCGTGACCCTCCAGGGTCTGAACACAGGTCTTGTTCTGGTAGATAAAGACAGTCATGACGTAATGTCACATGACAATATTGTATTATGCTTTTCATATTCAAAGTGTGTGTATTTAGCAATACGGAATACACACATAAGAAATACTATGTACATGCCACCTGCTACACTGGAGTAGATCTTTGTATTTTATTTCTGAAGGTGGACCCTTGCGATTCCTGTTATTGTTCTGGATACAGATACAGCTCTATCTACTGCTTCTCCTGCTGTAACACGCTTAATGGATGAGATTCTCTCTATAGTTCACTTATGGAATAATTTACTTAATATGGAAGAGAGCATTTTGACAAGAAATATCTATTTGAGATGAACTCTGGCTCTGGGTCAGAAGACGTGTACTTTGTTCAACAACTATGGGTTTGATGAGGCATTTTATTATTCATGACAAGATCAACATACTTGTGTTCAGAGATTCTGTGTTTGCTCAGAGTAAAGAGCAGTAGACTGATGATAAAGTATATGGACTAAACCAAGAATGAAAGGATGATAAAATAAGAAAGATCTTTATGGGTCCAGTTGAGATGTGATATTTAACATTTAATGTTGAAAGTGGACATTATGTGTTTGACTTTTTCGAGATGCATTTTGTTTTTGATGGTCCCTTTTACTGGGAACTGTGCAATATTTGTTTAGTAAAAGAATTACATAAAGTGTCCTGTTCACTTACGAAGCATATAAAGCAGACTTGGCAAAATGATAGGAGTGGAGAAAAAGGTCTTGATCAGGATAATCTGTATGCTTATAGTGGCTCATTTGGGTACCTGATAATCCCAGATCTTGACCATGCGATCATCAGCCCCTGATATGAGGTAGGGCTTGTCTCCTCCACTGTAGTAATCAATACAGTTCACTCCCTTCTCGTGGCCCTCCAGAGTGAAGTTGGGAGTCTTGGAGCCCAGCTGCCAAACCTACAGCACGACAAGCAGAGTAGAAACGTGTAGAAAGAGAGTGTGTATGGGAGAGTCACTCTGACAGGGAGCAACCACATTTTTAGATTTTGTGGAGAGTTGCAAATATCAGTATATCGCTGTTATGTTCTAAACAGTGTCAGTAAATGAGGCCTTGTGTCTCCAACTTGAGACCCCATTTCCCATGAACCCTGTTACTTCTGGCTGTGCCTCTCCCTCCTTTTTTTGCCATGTTTAACTTTATTTAAACTGGAAGAACAGCACCTTCTTCAGTTTGTGCCCTAAAGCAATCTCTTACAAATATTTGCATGTGTGTTTACCTTGATGGTTCTGTCCAGAGAGGCACTGGCAAACTGGTTGTTGTCTTTGGGGTTGATGACAATCTCCATGACGTAGTGAGTGTGCCCCTCAAACACCTGACTGCACAACCACTTTCTGTCCCAGTCCCACAGTTTGATCAACATGTCATCTGAAAACACACACATACATGATGATGATGATGAGCATGCACTGAATATGCTGAAAATTTTAGACCCGCTCTTGTACAAAGTTAGGTCTAACATTTTAGATATGAACTTGAAGTGTTTGTCTGAGCGTTTGCGGTTCTTTCCTACCGCTGCTGGTGAGGATGTAGGGCTGCGTAGGGTGGACAGCAATACAGCGGATGTAGTCAGCGTGAGCCTCAAACATGTGAACTCGCTCCAGAGTGTTGTAGTTGAACACACGGACCAGCATATCGTCCTGGGGACAGATGGACAGATTGACAAGTGCAAAACACAGATTGATCTGACTGTGGCCACTGCCAAATGCACCATGGGTAGAAAGTTGGGGTCACCAATCTCATCCAGAACAATGGATTATTTTGACCCCAGTGTGAGACACAACAAGCTCCGGTTTTAACTTAAAACTGTCAGAAATACACTGTCAGTTGTACAAAATCCTTTGCATGACATTCAAAACTGCACAGAATACATTTACAGTATCATTAACAACCAGCAACATGTTTCCTTAAAATGAGCTAGAGTCAATTTTAACATTTTTTTTTTTAAGTTTGGTAAATAACCCAGCAGTGATATCAAAGAAATAATATTACAGTAACTTGTTTGTTTGGAGACCGGTTATTTTCTACACATGGGAGGTGTGTCAAGTTTAGCCAAGATTGCATCTGTATTATATTAACTCAAACTGGGTCAATGTTTACCCTGTGATTTTTAGTGTGTGCTGATAAATAAATGCAAACATTTAAAAATATCTCACATATTAAAACTCATCTTTATTCCAGGAGGAGTGATAATATTTGAATTGACTTGAGAAACTGAAAATAGATGAATATTCATTTCTTACATTCTCATTATCTCTAATCAATTCACATACTGAAAAAAAGGAACTGACATGAATTAGGACTTAATTCATTCATTAATGCTCCAACTGAGTTAGGATACTCACTGCTCCAGCAATGACCCAGTGTTTCCTGGCCACAAACTTGGCCACTCTGACAGGCAGGTCACACAGCTCGAAGGTTTTCACCATCATCTACACACACAGGGTCCAAACCAGGTTTAACAGTAGACAAACATTTCCATCACACAATCAAAAGCTCTGATGAGGAATCCTGAAGAGACTGTTAATGAAGGATTGACTCAATCAGGCAGGTGATCAAGTGATTTGAGTGACTGAAGGAATGTGTATCTGTGTATCTGATAGTGACCTGTGTCTCGTGGTTCCAGACCACCAGGGTGCCGCTGTAGAGGCTGACCACCATCCATGGCTCGGTGGGGTGTAGATCCACGCTCTTCACCCGGTCTGAGCGAGCCGTCAGCTTCCTCTTGATGTCCAACCGCAGAGGCTGGGACGTATAAGAGGAAGCATGAGTCTAATCAGGTAAATAATCAGCTCCTCTCATCAACAGCTGATGTTCTTTGGCATAAGATTATTAAAAACAGTCATTACAATCAGCAACCTTTATTTGACATATTATTGTCTGTATGTTATGTTTTTCATTGCAGACACGTTTAATTCAATGACTTACATCTTGCCAGGCAGAAACATTTATATCAACATGTCAGATTCTACTGTATTCAAATATTTGGAGATGGTTATTGGAGGGGGTGTGTCTGTTGATTCTTCCCATTCCACATTTTATGAGCATGGCTGCTCCAGAATAACTGAGTCCTTCAAGTGTTATCATGCCAGTGAAAATCTGCAGCACTTTTCATTCATCTACTAATAACAGGATGAGCGCATGGTAAAAACATGTCCATTGAACAAAAGTATAAACTTTGTCAAACTAAAAAAGTTTTTCTCTGCTGGTTTTAACTTTCATTCGTTTTTGCTTGTTTTGCATGTTTTCAATTCTGACCAAAGTTTGGGAATAGTCGCTCACACAGTCGCTCTGCCCTGACAAAACAACCACCAAACAACAATCAACAAACCAACAAAGTTTTGGTTTTTTAAAAAGTATTTTGCTTGTTTGTTTCCTACCATGTTTCCAGGTCAGTGAGTCTCAGCTGTGCGGGTCAGTACAGAGACCACCGGCCTCCCTGTTGCTCTCCTCTGCTTCTCCTCAGCAACTCAGCCGAGAAAGTTTAGTTCGCTGCCCCAACAGAATATATACAAAATGACTTCCGGTGCGGATTTCATAATAAACCTCGACGCGGTTAGACCACTTTGATTAATTAAACACATAACACTATTCGTATAAAGTAGCTCTATATAGAAGGACTGCAGAACTGGGACTAACAAAAAAGTAATCCTAATAGTCCAAATATGAGTTAGTAATTTACTATTTTCCTTTTATTTGTTCTTCTCACCACTACTGCTACTAATAATAATAATGATAATTGCAGCTTCCAGTGTACAGTTCCCAGAAGACCAGTGCTATGTAATAGATGTAATAGTCATATGTTTCTTCAGTTATACAAACAGCAAATGGAGAATAACATATATTGTCTTCATGAAGGTCAAACTGAAAAGGAGTACAAATAGTGCATGGGTGTCTGGGAGAGCTAGAAGAAATGTTTTATTGGCAATGCTAAAATCTACTATATGCACACATAATAAGTGCTATATGTGAAGTATATATTTGTCTATGTATAGTATAATCAGCTATATGCTTGATAATAATAACATGTAATTGCACACTGTGCATGTTAAACTGTAAAATACATAATTTGTAATAGTACTCACCCAAAAGTGTAAATTAATGGTAACTACTTAGTAATCAGTGTTGACTCTTTCTTTAATATTTGAACGTTTCAAAATATCCTTCAGTTTTGCAGTCGTAGCCGCACTGCTTTTATTTTGAAGAAAACACGCCCGTTTTCCGGTTGAAATGTCTTAGCCGCTGTCTGACTTGACGCGGCTTCTTTTGGCGACGTGGATCCTCCAGCGCTTCCTGTGCGAGCAGCCCAAGATCCGGCAGAACACGTTGTACCTGTGAGCTGTTGCCACACCACGGGAGAACACAGGCTGCACTGACAACAGCACGCCAACGTTTACTTCTGACTCTTAGTTACTACAGTTTACTGAACACGTGCAAAATGATCACCGTGCATTTAAATGGTCTTTTGTCTCATGCAAATCTAATACTTTCAGGCTAATTTTGAGACTTTTTTTTGCATTGCATTGAAAAAACTTTAAGTATAAAGGTCAGTTTTAACATTTTCATAAATATATAAAAATGCATTTATCAAATTTTTATATGACTTTTGAGAGAGAAGAAAAAGAAAAGGATCATTACTGGACTATGAGGGATAAAACCAGAGGAAGCTTCTTCTCTATAATTGTATTACAGATTTGAACAAAAAACCTCCACACAACTAGAAAAGAACAGTGGCATTAAATCAGTTTATTACAGGCCTTCACAATTACATTATAAATAGACAGCAACATGCAACACGTGACGGAGAGCTTAGTGCAGATAAGGGTCTTTCTCATCTTACTGGGCCTTCTTAAATACTTGGTGGCAGACTTTGTCTTGCACAGTGAGTTCCTAAAAGAGGAGACACAGACCTTTAGACAGGAGTCCAGCAGGATGCAACAGGTATCTCAGAGTTACATAATACAGACACAGCTTACACCCATATGTTTTAGATAGTGCTTAATGATCTCTTTTACTGTTATTGCCTGCAGATATGAGACAATTCAGTCTGATTTGACTGAAGGTTGCATCAGATATCATCATACAAGTGAAGCGATAAAGTGATTTTTTTTATTTAATTTTTCCGCTATTCACTTTGTAGTTTAATGTGGCTATCATGAGAGACTGATTTTATTGACTGCTTGCATCTGTAATCATGCAGGCACATGTGCCAAACCTTTCACAGATGACTTATGTCAACATTTCACACTTTGTCTCACCAGGTGGAGCATGTCTCCCTCGATCCACTGTTTCCAGCCACGGTTTTCTTTCTCCCCCTTCTGAACACACACCATCTTGTCTCCGTCCCAGGTAACCAGTGTCTGACATCACCACACAAACACACACACAAGCCATCATTTTATTGATTTGTCTTTAGTTCTATATAGCTGCTTTCATCCATAATTATTCCAACTACCCGTCACTGAGAGCACCTTTATTCTTCAGCTGAGTGTAAAATACAAGGAAACTGTCCCACCTTGACCGTTCGGTTGTCCAGGCCCTTTGTGTACTCCTCAAACTCCTGCCCCATGGTGAAGTTGACCTCGTAGTTTCTGAAGGTGCTCAGGGTCTTTGTTTCAAACTTGTCTCCGTTCTGGACGATCACTTTCGTCTGGTGCAGGTGGGTGGCTATCTTTCTGGTGGCAAAGTCGATGTCTGCAAGCACGAACACACACACACACACACACACACACACACACACACACACACACACACAAGAACAGATTGGATTTAATGTCAGTGGCAGGAGCTTTATAGAGCTGGAAAGAATTTTTTTTCCGTCCTGATTTTCGTGTCTAAGTTTGACATTTTCACTGACTAAATCCTTGTGTGCACTGCCACGCCAAAAAGCACACATCCACAGACACACATGACAGCACAGGCCACTTATTATGATTCCTCTCCCGCTGGTGGTTTTGACAGTCTCATTTACCCTTTAAAAATGACCTTGCTCCGAGTCAGAATGAGCCTAAATGAGTTTCTCCACCCCGTTCAGCACTGGGTCCTGCCAAAGAGAACCACCCACCCCGGCCGTTCAGATATTCATATCCCATTTGCCTTAAAGTGGAAATTCAATTTCCTCCCATCACTCTTACAGATGAGGCCCCTATATTTACCCATCTAAATAATATTTTTGACCCATTTCCATAAGTATGTCATTTTCCTATCTGCTCGATGGAAATGAGGTGCAGGCACTCAGGATTTCCCGGATTTTGTGTGAGCCGAGTGTAGCGGGGTTGTTTTATGAATTGCAGATAGAGTTGTGAATAATGAAAGTGTTTCTGGGCCTGATCAATGACGCGCCAAAAGGAGGAGAGCCCAGCACCAGGCTCTCTCTCTCTCTCTCTCTCTCTCTCACTCTTTTTTTTAAAATGACAAGCTGGCCCGCTGCCTGATCCAGGGTCAGAATCTGTCTTCCTTTCCTGTGTATCAGGAGGATGAAAATGCAGAAAGGAGTGAATCAATATTTATTTGGCGTGGTAACAGACGGCAACCGCTCACAGAGTGGAGGTTAACTTGGCCTGACAGCAGCTCAATGAGGAAATGAAGCAGTGCCACAGTATTCCTCTTTTCTTTTTTTTTTTTGCCCCCTCCTCTTTTTTTCCCCTCACACTGCTCCTCTCTCACTCTTTCTGTCACACTCCTTCCAGATTCTCTGCTCAGGCCTCCTTCCCTACTTGGCTGCATCTTTAAAGGCAACCTTCTAATTGACTCCTGTTTTTAATGAGCATTACAAGCTGCAGTCTCCCCTTCTACTGTATGTCATTATGCATTAAGCAGGCAGAAAGAGGGCAACTCACCAAGGGCCTTCATGACATCCTCAAAGTTATCGTTGCTCACCATCTCCCAGCGGCCATTGTAATCTGCAGGCATTTTTGATTGGTGTGTAGTGGGAGTAGCAGTTTGCCTCGAGGTCGGTCCGACACACTGAGAGAGAGTTCGAGGGCCCAACCCTTTATATGCACTGAGAGAGTGTGTGTGTGTGTGTGTCTGGATCAAAGGACAGGGTTCACCTGATAATTCCCTCAGGACGGTCTCCGTGTGTGTGTGTGTGTGCGTGCACACATGTGTGTATGCAAAGTTCAGGTTTACATTGTGCATCAAGAACATTACTATACATACAACCATGTGACACAACTATATGCCTGTGCACTTGCTTCTATGTCTGTGCATTGAGTGTGTGCTTAGATGCAGTTAAAGAGTCTGCTGCACTATATCTTCGATCCCCATTTCCTCGCAGCAAGCTGGCTATGGCAATTGCTCTTTCTAATGCACTGGAATGGACGGAAGATGCAGAGGGGGAAGGGACAGAGACGAGTGCTGTCTCTGCATTAAGTTCTTTTCTTTTTTGAAAAAGAAAGATTCCTCTCTGGTTTCAAATCAAGGAATGAAATTCAAAGCAAGAAATTTTTATCAAATGCAACTCCACAACAGTATTTACTAGACAGAAGTTCAGATCTTTTTTTGCAGAACCATCTCTAAAGAATTTTGACTTGAAGCTTTCCTTGAGAATTAACACAAGATAAGACACCTCTGCTTGAATCAGCTGAAGCTACTTGATCAGTGAGACAGGGTGAACATGTGTGCACAGACAGTAGTTAGTTTGTATCGAGGTCTCACTCTTACCACTACACCACAGTTCGTTGTATATGTTTAAGAAATGTGAAATTGATCTTGAATTGCCATCTAATGCCTCTTTCTGTTCTTTATCTCGGATGTAACGGAGACCGTCTCCCGACAGGAGCTGTAATCAATACAGTTTGCTCTCTGGATCTCTCTGTGCTTTCAATATGCTTCGATCATGATATGGTTGCACAACTGCTGCACTATGGTGCTCTATCTGATAGTCACACCAATTTGATCTCAGGGCGATAGGGTTGTACAATATGTGGAGGGTCAAAGGTGAGGCGGGTGGTGTGTGTCATCTTTTATCAGAGCTGATAAGATGGCTGAACCTACAGCAACACTTATCTCTCACCCACTGGCAGTGACCAGATTGCAGTGTCGAAGTGCACTCTTTCACCTCATTTTGCCTGATTTTCTTTGTAATGACAATGACCAATATAGCCCGCAAACTGCATGCTCCACATTTTCCAGCACATACACTGGATACAAATTGCTTGGGGGGTGAGAGTATTTCCCCCATCTCTGCTTTTGAAATTCCCCTGTGGTCATTCATTTTTCTATCCCTGGTGGTCTGCGAAGGTCACGGTGTTCAAAGAAGGGTTTAATCGAGGGTAACCAGACTTGATTGTAGATGCTTGATTGAAGATGTACTGCTTCTCATCCACTTCAGTTTATCCCCCTGTGCCATTCCTGCTTCTGGTCTAACTGAATAAATTGAATGCATTTCCCATGCCTGCCAGTAGGAGGTGCAAGTTAATTAGCCACACCAGCTTTTTTTTTAAAGTGAGTGGACTGAGTTGTGAGTGGATCAAACTCTTGTATAATACAGTGGTGATGATGACTGTACCTGGAATGAGACAATTCAGTCCTATAGTTTGTCCCTGCCATTTTCAAGTTAGCTGTTACTATAGAACATAATAAGCTATTGAAAGATAATGCCAGTATGAAGTAGCAACTAAGTACTTTTTTATGTGCACAGTAGAAGCTACAACATGCCTATGCCTGTGTTAGAACACTTTAAATTTTCTTCAGGAAAATGCCCCTCACTCTGTTTTTTCATTTTAACAAATTGTACACTGCAGTTGTTCCACATATGGTTGGTACACAGACAGTTATATATGTTTATATAACACATACACATATAACCATCAAATACACAGTGAGTGACCTGTGTAGCTTCAAGTAAGGTATTGCATGAGTGCATAGCAAAATTAAAGCTGAATTTATCAATGAAAACAATGACAACCTGTACATGAATACCACCAAACTCTGTTGCTATTTCCCCCCAGCTGTATTCTGCATTTTAGCATCCTGCAGCTCATTGTTTTGGTTTTCCATTGTTTGCTTTTATTTTTTATTAATCTTTCAAAATCATAAACATTTATAAATGATAGATTTTCTTATTCATCATAGTGCATCAATGTAGGTGCTGAAAAAAAAAAAGATCCTCCGTTAAGTGAAAGTAACAATTTATAATACTGCACGCTGTTGTAACAAATTGCATTTTTAGTTTGCATTGTTTCAGCTGAATGAGGTGATCTTCAGTAATTCTGGTTCATATTGAATTTCACGGCAACGCCTGGTTGTTTTCATATTGTGCTTATTGTGAGAGACTGAAACTGAAAAGGCTCTGAAAACACTTCTTCTTTAATTAGTTTCTTGCTATAAACAATGGGGTACTTCTTGAATGCTCATATTTCTTACTTTTGATCATTTCACATGAGACAGCTCAGTTTGTTCACTTGTGTTTTTCTCTGCGCTCTTTTCGCTGATTTAAAGTCGGCGGGCTCATTTGGAAAAAGGTGATATCATGTATTGAATGAAAATGTGTTGACTGTTGGATGATGTCGCTGGCTCCTGTCGCCAGAGCCACACAGTCCTGAAGCTGATTAGCTGAGCTTTTGAATGTTGAACTCTTATTAAATAATATTTAAGGATGTCTTTTTCCTGAAGTGTGACTCGTGAAAATTTAATGTCATGGAGATAAAATTTTCTTTCAAATAAGATTTTAAACAAAAATTCTGTGGACTTTATTCATAAATTAGCATATCATTATAATTTAATGCATTATTGTCACGATTTGTAACATAAAATACAAGGCTGCAGCTGCACTACAAAAATTCTCTTTGCCCCTCCTATCTACATACATGTTTACATTACATTTAAAAGAATAATTAATCAGTTTAACCACCTAACAAATTGATATCCTGACAGCTCAACTTCAGGGCTGTGTACACAGTGTTTTCCTGTCACCACACCGGGGCAATGTTGCTACACACAAGTGTGAGTCAAAGTCCTCCTGAGAAGAGGTACTTACACCCTGTGCTCTGTGCAAAATCGGACCACATGTTATACTGTGATCAAAGTTAAGATGACACAGAGCCATCTGCTAACCGAGGGCCGGCTTGGTGGAAATCTGTTCTCTGCGGTTTGTTTTTGCTTTTCGTCAGGTGAATTGGAAAGAACTTGTAAGTTGTGAGAACAGGTTAAATAAAGAGAGGCAAAAGCTTGTTTACAGCAAACATCGAGATGACGAAACGAGAATGCAGTGTTATGATTTAGAAAATGACCAGTAATCCTGTAAGAAAGAAGGTCTGTATCCACTTGTACATGCTCACACATGCTTGCGTGCTCTCACACGTACGCGGCATCTCATAAACTTATGCAAATGCAATTAGGATGGTTTTAATAATGCAAGACGGCGGATTCATTTTTAATTCTGCCTAATTCACACCTAATGGCACTTCCTGTGCCCCATAACCTTGGAGGCACACACGAACACACGCCCACGCATACACACTCTGCATTGGCATTTTGGTGATGGTGTGTGTTGAACGAGCTCCAACATTTCTGCACAACTCGGCTGCGACTCACACCTGCCAGCATATCTGCTCTGTGTATTACAACAGAGGACGCGGATGACGGCACGCGCGGCGTCTCATTTTAAACACACATCATATGTAGCAGTCGACAGGCTGTGAAGTAATCCCCGCGACTCTTCATTTCTCCCCTCTCCCTCTGAGAGTTGAGTTTTTTCATCCCTCTATCTCGGCCTAATCTTTTGACTGCGAGCTGTTGCACATTGTGCTTGCACGCTGTGTCACTCTCCGCAATACCGTTTCAATATCCTGTGTGATTCAATTCAATTTGCTTCATTAGCCTGGCATTCAAAGCAGTGTTTTACTAAAGTCTTTACATCCCCATGCAGCTCCCCGAGCGGCCCCCTCATCTTTTCCTCCTCCCTGTTGTTTCAAAACATCAAAGGTTAGATTAATCACAATCCTCAGAGGAGACAAATGACTGAGAGAAGTCTGCTCTTTGTTATGAAACCCTCGTCATGGATTTCAGCAGAGAGTAGATATTGTAATATATTTTCATCCCACCCATGGACTCTAATAGTGCAGCATCTCACTGTGTGCTTTGATGTCCCAGAGAGAATTGAAAGGGCCCCAGTGTTCCCACACAATTGAATGATTTTTGCTTTTATCCTCCTTATGGAAAAAAAAAAGAAGCCGTGGTGTTGTACATGAATCAGTACAAGATGAAAAGTAGCCATGTTAGGGGTGATTGTACATACAGAAGGAATGCATGCCTACACACACACACATAGAACATTACATTTTCATACTCAAAATCCTACAGTTTCCAACAGTGCACAAAAGCTAAGTGACTGTCAGTCCATTTTATGGCTTCCTCACACTCACAAATAGTGTACAGTCCATTTGAGAGCAGAAAATAATAGGTCTACAGGTTGGACAGCCTCTGTGTCAATAGACGAGCCCCATTCAGGTGACACATTCTCAGAAAAAGGTACCTGTGGAGGCATATTCTGTGTTAAGGTCACCCTGTGCGTGGCTCTGCGCCGTTTCATACAAATGCCCAGTTCTTACAAAAAAAAAAAAAAAGAAGCTCTGTGTCGTGTGCATTTGTATCCTGTCATGAATGTATGCATGCGCTGTAGGCACTTGCCTGTGGTTGTTTGTCCGTTTATGCATGCTAAATGCCTCACTGTGCCTGACCATCATCGCTCTGCTACGCGCCCGCTTTGATCCGACCTATACCAGCCCGCGCTCGAGCCCATTCTCCTCACCACTTCCAAGGAGCATAAATCAAATCCCATGTTCCAGCTCTGCGTGTGTCGTCCCGTCCCCCTGAGGGGAAAATCTTGCGATCCTGACCTCCACCAATCCGTGCTGGTGCTTCCTCACCCATCCACACCCAGAATGGAGCATCCACATTATCATAGGCAGAAATCATACTGTAGGCTCTCTGCTAGCTTCCTTTTTTTTTTTTTTTTTACTTTTTTTCCCTGAGGAAGTTTGAGCTAGAAAATAGAGAGGGGAAGAAGGGGATGACAATGCTAAATATTTCATGTTTTCCTCTTGGTAATTCCGTACGGTCGGAACGAGACCTCGTTTTCCACAGAAACATAAGCAACTGTGGGACTGATTGCGGGAGCCCGGGAAGCTCTGTGTTTCTCTCTATTTTTTGCTTCTCTGCTCCGAAATAGGCCTGGATGGTGATGCATAATGCATGGGACTTCCTATGTGGAGCTGGAAAGGGCTGTGGGTCCTAAGGGATCAGCCGGGGAAAGGGTGTCCAGATTCGCATTCTGCAGCGTAGGGCCCGCCGTGTCAAAGAAAGGAGATGGAGGAAAAAGATTACTTTGCCCTGTACTCACTCCTGTGTTTCTGTGTTAGTGGTACAGATTACTGTAATACTCCTGTAAGCTGTTACTATTCTGGTTGTCTTATACATCAGAGACTCAAGGCGAACGGTAGCACACAGAATGCAGAATTCATCAGTGCATCTTTCTGTCTGCCAATGAGAGCAGCATATTTGTAGAAACATTATTTTAGAAATATGGCCATTGTGTTTTGTGTATTAATGTGAGGACAGTTAAAGTCTCCTCATCGCTCCACACAGATCTGATGTTTTCAACCTTCAACACAGAGGAAGCTTCAGTGGACATTTAAGTCACATGCTCGATGAACGTATCCGCTCAGTCAGTTTCCATTGCATTTGGTCACATTTTGCTTTTATCGATGCACCAACTTTTGCAGCCAAGCCGAGCAAAAAAATATTGCAACTTTCTTTTTGAAAATTTCCTGTGTTTCCACTCTGGTTTTTGATGCACAAATTGACTCACAGTCTGTTATTTTCACCCGTTAGTGAGTGATTTTAGAGGTGGAGAGTAGCGGTTTGCATGAGCTTCACAGGCATGTTTGCGGCTCCCTACTGCATCTACTCATGTGACAAAAGTGATGTGAGCTGAACCACTTACCTTTAAGAGCTTTCAACTACATCTCCAGGTGTAGTGGGAGTAGCAACATGTAGAGGTGGTACCGTACATCAACTGCAAGCAGAGTAACACAATCAAAGGCTGCATTTCTAAATCTTTTTCTTGAAGACAATGAACAAAACTCAGAAATTAAAAATGTTGCAGAAATGTGTCTGCACCTCATTGTCTTCTGATTCAGGAGGGAATCAAACAAGCAGCCGACCTAACCTCTAAGAGGCATCCGTGTGGAGCAATGTTTGCTGCTTTCAACAAATGTGTGGTGTTCTCGGAGCGTGGCTATTTCCAGTGACGGATTGCTTGCAGCATCACAAGCTACAGTTTTAAAACAGCCTCCCCAACACCATTCATTGTCTTTTTCAGCGTATGGAGCCGGCCTCAGGTTTTATCATGTGACCTTAGTGTGGATCCTCAGTAAGGCGATATAATGTAATCATACTGTTGATAAATGTTCATTTCCTGTGCATGTTATCCTGCTCTTATGCTACACATCATTATTACACATGGATTTTCTTTTATGTGTGTTTGTTGTATCATTAAGAGAGAAAACTGTTGTCTCATGTCTGAATCTATCGGATCATCTCAGCTTGAGCTTGGAGCCAGTTAATGTACAGTATGTAATTGATTCTTATCTGCTTCCTAACATTGCCCGACAAATCCTCAACAATGCATTGGTATCATTCTGTCTTTGTTTCGTCTTTCTAACCCTTCCTAACACGCTGCTTGTGCAGGTTTCAGCGAGGCGAGGAGAGGAGCTGTTGGTGGGAATGAAATCCCGTTCTGCTGAGACAGTTGGTTGCCAGTCCATCTGGATAGAGATGGAAAGTGCTCCAGTTGTCACAAACATTGTGCGTTTCTGTCTGCACCCTCTACAGCAAACACTGATGCGGAGAAAAGGAGGGAGGAGGCGGGGTGGAAAAGGACAGAGTGGAAAAAGAAGGAGTGACGTAAGGGCGATCTTCCCGTGAAAGAGAGAGGGAGGGGAGAGATAAATGAAACAAGGGATGAATGAAGGAAAGAAAATAAAGGTTGATTTTTAAATTACATTTATTCCTCGCTGTAAAGCTGGGGAACATCGCCACCGCCTCTGATGCGACGTGTGGGAGTGGAATGAGAAAACTTTGGCCCAGGTTCATGTCTAATTTCTCTTAGTTATTCGGCCTTTCCGCTCGTGAAGCTTTCAATCTCGGAAGCCTTCGGGGGGTCCAGATTATCTCTTTCGTTTGGAGAAAATGAGCTGAGCTGGAAGCTACATTACCTCCCCTGCCTTATGTGAGCTCATTTTTCCCACACCACCATTAGCTCGCTAAAGCCATTTGGAGATGCACAGTGGAGTGTTTCCATGTTCATCAGTAAGTGCCTGGCATTCCTTCAGTCAATTATCACCAGAACTGTCTCTGTGTGATAAGTCACGCCTCGGGCTTGTGTCTATGCGCCAGGATGGATATACAAGGGACACTTTGATGGAGGTTTTGAGTAGAGATTTCAAACTCAGACTAGTATTCAGTCATTATTGCTTCATGCTCACACTCAAACAATGCAGGCAGCATTATTTAAAGAATGAGCTGTAAGTAACACAGAGTTGGAAAATTACTTAATTGTACAGCATTTTATTATTGAAAGAAACAGAAAACATTGACGTACAACACACAAAGTGAAATGAGGTATTCTGGTAATGTGCTTGTGTGGGTGTGTTGTGTGTGTGCGTGCAGGGATATCACAGTTTGCCTTTGGGATTGTGTGGATGTGTAGCCCGCAAACTCATATTCATATATTAGATTAACACAGCACTGTTGTAGCCTCTGTGGTGTTTCTTGGCGGTGCTACTTCATAGGAATAAGTATTTATATTTGCTGCATAATGATTTATAGACTGCATAGTCTCCAAGGTGGTAGACCCTGATATATACTTAAATGCAGTAGGCCCATTTTGTGCTAGGTTTGTTGGACATTTTTAATAAAAAAGCAATCATATAAAACAGGTATTCCTTGACATATCATTTAATTTTTAAAGACTGCACCCATTCAGCATTAGTCCTACTATGTGTTCGCATGTTGTCTCTTTAAATCATGTTTAAATGTTAGAATCGTTAAGATTTCAATCCAGGTTGATTTAGCGACATTTGTGAGATGGCAGCAGCAAGTGCATTTAAATTATGCAGTCCCACAGTTCCATTCAAAATGACACATGTATCATGCAATGGGTAAACACCCATTGAGCTGGCACTCAGAGTTGTCAGGAAGCAGTAGAAGAAGAGCAACTTGTGTGCACAGCGCAGCCAAACAAATTATGCCAAGATGATTTATCCGACCCTTGTCTCCTAGAAATGACATTTATATATGACTAAATTGCAAAAACAAATGTGTTTTGGAGGAAGTGTAACCCCACCAGGATCTTGTTTCATTACTATTAACATACTGAGGACACATTAATTAATGGGTCTGGAAAGTGAAAATGTTGATACTGAAAGTAACAGTAAAACGTTCACTGGCAGTGTATTGTGTTTCTTGCAACGTCTGCTCCTGCAGTACAATTTCCAGTTATCCCTACTAAAGCATGATTAATCATTTTTCTGGTAATGTTTAGCCACTCTCATCATGAGGTAAAGGTTTGGGAAAGACCTGATCTCAGTTGAATATTGAAAAACTCGGTAACACTTTATTTGACGCCTACCTCTATAATGCATTCTAAATGTATTTATAATGCGGTATAATGACGTTATAGCACTGTATAACTATAGTTATAAACACTCATAAATGATCATAATGCTTTATAGCAATAATCATAACACACTATAAAGCATTTTATCATCACTTATAAGGTCAGGTATTAATACATTATAACTGTTGGCAACTCACTGACAATTCCCACATAGATGATGCATTATACATATATTTATGATATGCTTATAAATGTGTATAACTATCATTACAAACACTCATAAATCATCATAAGGCTTTATAACAATGAGCATAACACATTATAGAGCATCTTATAATGGCTTATAAGGTCAAGTATTATAATACTTCATGATTGCTGGTCCCTTGCTAACTGATTTTTGTTGCAAGGATCAAAGGGTACTACAAACCCTCTTGTGTCAAAGTCCTGAACTTCACTGTCCACCCTGACCACCACCCAATTATTTACATGCAGCACAAAAATGTAGCAATTCCACAATTCCATTTAGCAGACACGTTTTTCCAAACTGAGATACATGTACATACCAATGGAACAGCCATCAGGACCACTTTGGCTTCAGTATCTTCCCCAAGGACGCTTCAACACATAGACCTCCTACAGCTGCCCCAAGCACTTCCTTCACTCAAACTATTGTTGCTTGTGAACATAATCCAGACGGCAATTGTATTTCCTGTCACAGCATAATTGGGAGAAAACAAATTAGTGATCCATAAACGTCAATTCTAAGAGGCCGGGTTGGACTCATCACGTCGTATTGTTTTAATGAAGATAAAAGAAAACAGTCAACAACGTCGATAACCCCGAAGTCCTAATTGAATGTTGTCTTCCACATTATGTGAAATCTGGGCTTTTGTCTTCCGTCTGTCGTTCAAGTGCACACATGATTTCCTGTGTGTCGGTGGAAAATTTGACTCCAAATTTACCACATGAGAGGCTATTGCTGAAAACTGCCAGTCGCAGGTAGTATCACATAGGGACCTGATACACTGTAAATCTTACGGATTATATTTGAGTATAGAGACTCATTGTGGATCTTGGGATCATATGTCACCTGTAATCACCTGACCACAGTTCCATAGCTGAAGACATTAATACACAAGTGTCTTTCCACTGAGGTGAAGTTACAGATGTTTATGATAGTTGCACTGTGTCCACAGTAAAAAGTGTCTTCAATCCCACAAAAACAGCTACTGTAAATGCACATGTACATGTACACATGCTACATGTATACTTTGATGTTAGCATAGTAAAGCTTGTGATCCATCAAGGGCACATCTAATGGTAGTGTACTAACGTGAGATATTGCACCTATATGCTCTCCATTTCATCAACTGTAAATGAATCTGCAATAAAAATTCAAGACAGTAACTGAAATGACAAAAGACTCACACCTCAGCCTTGCGCGATCCATTCCTCCTGAGCTGAACAATGACTTTTTTCGAGGCCCATGTGTGGAGATGTTAGCTTCGAGCTGTATTATTCATGCTGAGCTGGTTTTACGTTGTTGTGGTTTTATTGGGTTCAAGGCTGCGCTGCGTTTCCGCAGATTATCGCGCGGTTAAAGCGGCACATCAAACAAGCAAAAGGGGCTTTTAAATGTCACTTCTAGGTCTGAACTATAATTGGTTATTCAGCTGTTTTGTCCAGACTTTTAAACTTGGCCCTCTATAACCGCTCCTAACCTCACTTTTCTGTCTCTCCCCGGCCCGGGCCACACTGTCTCAGCTAACATTTATTGCCAGTTATAGACCCTATGAATAATTGATCCCGATTCTATTTAAGATCCTGACGAGGACAAATGGTACGGGGCTGCACTGGCCAATATTTCTCCCTCCACTGCCCTAATAGGAGCCCTCTTTACCCACACTACCGCAGTCATTTTTCCTGCCTTTCATATTCTCTCTTGTCTCCCCCTTCGTTTCCCTTTCCCTTAGTGCGCCGTACCTTCTTCCAAGTCCCTGACACTATTTTAAGAACTGGAATGGTTCCAGACAGTATGAAGGGTATTATAGAGGCGTAGCTGCAGCACCATGACGGATGGTGCCAGCATCGGCCAACGGTGGATAGCCAGGATTAATCTCTGTGGTTTTGTGGTGGACTGGCCCTTTAGTGTCATAACCAGGGAGATCATTTGGAAACAACGACACGGGACCGTAGAACATCTATTAGTGATATGAGCTGAACACCACGATCAATGCTTATCACATTGGGCCTTTGTGTCCGTGGAGGCAGTCCAATCTATTAAGCATGTGTGTGTGTGTGTGTGTACATGTGTGTGTGTGTTGTGTGGCCGGAGGGGAGAGGTACAGTAGATCATCCACATGAGTGTGTCATCGTGGTCAGGCCATTGAACGGGCCCGATCCAACTTTCAGAATGGCAGATCATTAGACTGTGTACATGCTGCAGGGGGGAGTAGAGGATATGGATCCAATAGACTGTAATGGACACACACACACATAGGTAGGCGTGTGATTCACTCCAGCACCGACCATAATGAGCAATTCACCCCGTGTTGTAGCAGTTATCTTGCTCCTTCTACTGTGAAATCACTGGATGAGTTCAGTAAAACACAAGCGTCAGAAAATCTCTCGCTATCGAGTATCCATGCAGAAGTTACTTTGGCCAAAATACTATCTTGTTTCTGAACACTGTGTGGCTCTTTTGACTGCACTGGCATTTTGCTCAGCACTGAGATGCGAGATGTAAGAGTGATGTGAAAGGAAGATGGAACGCTGACAGAGCTCGGGAGCTTGGGTTCTGTGTAAAGTAAACCTGCCTGGTATCACTCACTGACAGCTGGCATCCTGCTCTCACACTATGTTGTAAATAGAGAGATGACTAAACTGATGAGTTACATACAAAGGCTTGCTCTTCCTGTTAGAGTCTTGTCAATCTCGCTCTCTCTCTTTTCCCTCTCTCGTCTGTCTTTATCATCTGCGTCATCCACTTTTTTTTTTCCCTCTCAACTCCTGCTCCCGCTCCGGTTCTTGAACAGCAATAAATCTCTCCATCAAAGATTTTTGTACATTATGATGTAACATGAGAGGTCTATAAGTAGTGTGAAGTGGGCAGACAGATGAAAGGCCAGAGAAATTAACAAAGGGCAGCCTGTATCCAAGATTGATATGATATATGGAGATCTAAGCCTTGGTGTTCTGGCCTGTTCTGCTTTGCTGCTATAAAAGACAGTATGCAGAATAAGAGCCCTGACAACAGCACTCAGCAGAGAGAGATGTACAAAACACATTAAACATGGATAAAATACTCTAGTACTATTTTGTCCTTGGTTTCATAAAGAATGATATCATCAATGGAATCTACTCAACCCTTCCTCATCATGACGATAGCGGGTAAACATCCTCAGCAGTTTCTTTAAGTTATCTTGTCATGGAGAACACTACTCCGTCTGTAAGACACACTTGTATAATGTCTTCTGTCTTCTCTAGTGGAGCTTTGTAAAGTCTGAGAAAGTAACCCTCAATATGCCATGCTTGCCATATTAATTAACCAGGCCAGTGCCCCTAGGAATCATGTCCAGGGACCGGTATTAGACGGGTCTGTAGTGTTATGCCCATCTTAATTTCGCTTTTAGAGCTTTTAAAGGCCAGGCTAATTCAAAGTTAAGACTTCTGTTTCTTTGTTAATGTTCATTAGTAATAAGAAGGAAAACTTTTCAGAGAGTGCAGCAACCTGTTGGAAATAAGCAGCTGTGAGGACACCGTCAGTCGTTTTTGTCGGAAAGTATCCTGAGCCTGACTGACGAGTCCTGCCACATTGTAGAGGTCACAGTGTCTCGGCTCTGCTACAGGTCTGTGCTGTGCTGAGATGTTATGCAACTGGAGGGTTTGATGTGGTTACTAGCTATGTCATGGTTTTCAGTTTGAAAAAAGTCTTAATTTTCCCAGGAATTCTAGCCATTCACTCCTACTTAAGATTGTCAAGACTCTCGATGCAACAGATGGATTTCGATGTCTAACTGAAGTCTGGCCATTTGTTACATCGAAGCCTTATAAGTTGATCTTTGTGAAACCGCCCCCATATTACACAAATCCACATCTCACAACTTCCAGAGCCAAAATTCAGTGCACATGCAGGTTTTAGTCTCTTGCTTCTGCACCATAAAAAGACATCAATAAGCCTGTGTGATGATGTATAATCATATTTAGCATCTAACACTAAAATTTGCCTTTTCATTAACCATAATCACAGTTTAACAAAAACATAGCTGGCATGCACTGATTTTGTAGAAAGTGAGAATTTCAAGAAAACGTGGGCGTTGAAATTAAAAAAACATAAACCTCCATTTTGCAGAATCATCCATTATAGATGTTGTTTTCTGCTGATATGGTTGATTTAACAGCAAGCCTGCTTGACAAACTGTAGTTGTGACCAGGCAGGGAGGCTCTAACAAAAAGATATGATTGGTTGCTTTATGGAATATGTAGAATTTGTTGTTTGTGTAGCTTGTCCCAAACTAAGGACAAAAGGTCGGGATATCTTGACCCCTCTGTTTTGACCTTGACCATTATTATTATTTAAGTGTGAACACTAAGTCACTTTTAAAGGGAGATGGACCAGTATGAAGACTATAAATCATGGACATGAGTAGACTGGACAAATGGCTTAGGTTTATACATTTTGGTCTTGAGTTTTGAGACACGTCTTTGCCCACGAAAAAATTAACTAATCAACAAAACGTTTTCTGCTTTGACCAGAAACCAATGTTTCCATTCAGAAAAACCCAAACTCACAGTTCACTGATGTCATGTTACAAGATATTATGGCTGCAGATATCTGTTAAACTGTCATTTGAGGACATCTGCAATGCAAAATGTAAAAACATTAGTTTGCATAAATTTCACAGACAGAAATATGAGTGTGCGTATCTTAGTGTGCAGACGCTCTTTATTTCTATGGATTTCACAGCAACGTAACCCTTACCCTGTAAAGCAGCAGCTCAATCCTGAAAATAATTAATCTACAGAAAATGCTGCATCCTTGGATGTCTGTGGAATTTGAAATTGAAGGTGTTCTGTTTATTGGCATCAGTGCAGAGAAAGCAGCCTTCAAAACCACAGCGGAGTGCAGCCGTGAGAAAAAAAAAAAAAACTTCTGTGGAGTTGGCTAAGCCATGTTCACATGAGCACACTTTTGTATTCCCCCTGCTCTCCTGCGATCACTCATAGAAATGCACATATTTTTATTCCATGACACTTCTCAACAATAGATTTGCCTACACTTGTGCCAGAGTGATTATCACATTCAGTATCGCGCACTGTTATGAAACATGTTGAAGTGACTTCTCAGAGCTCAGGGCTAATCACCAGACCTCTCTGATAACTCCTCAGAGATACAAAGAGGAATGTTGTGAAGCAGCATCATTTGCATGCCTAGTGCTATTGTGGGAAAAAAAAGAAGAGATAATGTAGAGATAGAAATACCAGCAGAATACGTGTGGTGCGATCACACCTTCAGTTTATTAGAGTCGGTCCCAATCATAGTGGATATTGCATTTCTCTGTTTTGCTTGTTAGGCACAGTTCGGGATCGTCACTGCTGGGAGTGTGACATACATCTGTAAAACATATATGGAGCTGTTCGTTTCACAGACATATCTCTTTTCTTATCTGTATTTGGATTTACACTAAAGGGCTTGAGCATTTGCTGTCAGTTAGAAATTTGTGCTACAGTTTATATGTACTTGTTCATTAACTCTATATATGTATGAGTTTAGCTGCTCCCAAAATAAAAACAAAACAAAAAACACCTACATTAATCAAATAACTGAGCGTAATCTATATAAGATAAGCAATTCCTGTATTAGCCCCACAATGGGGAAATTTACAACAGTAATTCAAACAGAAGTGTACACTCCACAAAAAAAGCTGCTCTGGCTGGAATACATGATGGAAATTGAACATCAGGTTTTAACTGTGGTAAAATACTCATAAAGTCTAATAGAGTAAAAGCTTATTTTGCCATGTTCTAATTTTATTTAAAAACTGGAGGTTGTATATATAATGGAAGGTGGCCTTGCTGAAAACAGTGAGTCTTAAGCGTGCGTTTTTTAAAAAAAGAAAACACTTCATATTAATTCATTCTGCCATATTTTAAAAAATATATATATTAACCCATAGGATTGGTTGTGATTGCAATGGTAAAAGCACCAGACGAAAATAAAGTTGGCTTGACTTGTTTGTGACAAATAAATAAGACCACTGACAAAAACTTGAAAAGCTCTCTCATCTCTTTTGCATGTAATTTCTAGACAGTCCCTAACTTCAGCCCATAATTATCTTTCACTGCTCAACAAATCTGCTGTAGATTAAAGTGACGTTATTGTCACAGCTTCCGCAGCTCTTATTATCAGTTTTTATTCTTTTGCCCATTACCTGCTTACCTGCCACTTTTTTTCCCCTCTCCTGTCATCCCAGACCCTCCCATTCCCTCACCTTAGTTGTCCTCAGCTCCTCCCACCATTCCCCTGTCACCTGATCTCAAGCTGCCCACACACCTGCACATCATTCCCCTAATCAGCTCCCTCACTATATATATCAGCCATTTTTCTCCCCTGTCAGATTGCTGTTCTGCTTTTGTCTTGGTGTCTCAGCCAACCTTTTTTTCTGCCTGCCTGTTTAAAACTCTCTGCACCTGTCTCTGTTTGTTTTAGCCTATATCCTCTTTGTTTATATTTTGGCAAATCTGCACTATAATGTTTTTCATATAAAATAAAGACACTGGCAGTGCATCATCTTTTTGCTGTCTCCTGTACATGAATGGCAAAAACACCAAGAAGATGTCTGAGTACTGATCCATTGCTGAGTCTGTGCATTGATCACACCCTCGGGTTCACCTTGCTTTAGTTTCCCCTTGGAAAGGCACTGCTTTGCATAGTGGCTCTGTCCTTTATACTTGTTGCAGAATGGGCATTGTTTTGACATCTTTTACATCTGAAAGTCATGAAGTCTTTCTGCCATTTGACCTGCCACGCTCTCTGTCTCTGTGTCTGACCAGATGATGTTGTTACTGCTTGGCTGCTGCCCCTCACGCTGTCGTCATCATCATCATCATCATCATGCTGCAGGGCTAATTCGCTGGTGCAGCATATCGTCACGGCTCCAGCTAATGTAAGTCCAGTCTCTTGTAGTGACCTCTCTCTCAATGCTTTGTTGCTAATTTCAAACACAAGTTGGTCATGGATCGTGGACTCTTGCAGCGCTCAAAAATTACACGTCCTAGCTTTCAATTTCAAGTCTGTCAAAAAAAAAAAGGAAAAGAAAAAAAAAAGCAAGTAAAACATAAAGTTCAAACGTTTAGCTTTTCTTCAGTGAACGGTGTCAAACTACTTGACAACTGGGTCAAACTAGTCCTTGTCGTCTGCATCGGTGTAGACGTGCTGAATACATCTAATGCCTGAGGTACTGCATTGATACGTAGCAGTGCAATCTTTCATGTCTCCAGTTTGCTGTCCGGTCCGAGAGCTTGCAGGTACAGCATGAATTTGAACATCCGCCACTTGCAGTCCACATTTCCAGTCCAATTCACAGCGCTAGGTGGCTTCACATTTTCCATGCTTTCTGTCTTTAGACCGCTCCCAGTACGCTGTAATGTTTCTAACATAAACTGAAGAAACTTGGTTAAAATGTGAGTCTAGCATTGTGTGGTGTCTTCTGCGAAATAAAAGCATAGTTTACAATAAAGCATAGCCTACAGGTAAGAATGGCAGTCATTGCTGCCCTCTGATGGTTGGAAGTATTAATAATGCTTGCCACTACATGCATCAAAGAAAGTCTGCTGCTGGCAGTTTCTGTTTGCAGAACAGAAGAACAGATTATGAACCAAGCCTGAAATTATAAAAAGCTGTCTGTATGAAATGGGGTTATGAATGTTAATCCTTAATGGAGATTGGAGATCTTCTCATTCCTGGAAGGAAGTCACACTGATTCTGGCAGTACATGTATGTGTATGATCACTGTGTGTTATTGCTCTGTGGTTACAGAGGTGGATTATTGAAAAGAAAAATTGTTGAAAATGGAGGCATCTCTGCATCTCTGGCAGCAACTTGTCTTGATTTTATCTGTTATTCTATTATTACAGCATATACAATTGAAAAACATATTTATTTCTCTTATACAAATTGACATATTATACCCACAGTATGCGAGTTGCTAAGACACAAATTCACATTTTTCTCAGTGGTGTTTATTTTTACCTGGCAGGCTAACCCATTTCCGTCACCTCAGCTAAAAGGTTGAAGCTTGCTTAGTTGGCCCTTAGTCGGCCCTGAGTGGGCTGAGTTAGCTGTTAAGTGGAGTGACACTGATGACAACCTTGCCTGGGTTTTGTAGGAACAGATTTTTTCTGCATACCTAACAGTTTAAGGCAGTGAAAATGTGTTTACCCTTTTCACTCTACCTGTGAGAAGCTTGTCGATTTGAAGATCTTTTAGATCACTTTAAGGTGCATTGTTGTGGTTATTTGGAGCACCGTGGGCATGAATGGTATTGTTCGTGACTGCACAGATAAACCAAAGCAAAGCAGTGAGCTGTCGAGATTTTGAAATAAAAGAAAGAAAATCATTGAAACACACTTGGCATAAAGGGAAATCCTACCAGAGCTGCCTTTTTATTAGAAGCAAAGCCATGCTCTTTGCACTAGTTTCATCTTTCTCTGTGGGT
Organism: Centropyge bicolor; assembly: GCA_037975185.1. Classification (NCBI taxonomy): domain Eukaryota; kingdom Metazoa; phylum Chordata; class Actinopteri; family Pomacanthidae; genus Centropyge; species Centropyge bicolor. The sequence continues at coordinate 213,799 of JBBMOC010000150.1, forward strand.
CCCTCTGAGGTTGTTTATTTATAGAGCCATCTGCATGTAGACATACATGCTTCCATCTACTGCTACACAACTCTCACTGCTCCAACCATGCTGGATTCTAACCTGTCAGAATATTTTGGGCTCAGTTGTGACAACCGTCTCTCCTCCGGCACCCATTTGGGATGGTGCATGTGTGTGCGTGTCTGAGTGCGAGAGTATGTGCATGTGGCAATGCGATAAAAGACAGATGTCAGACCTAAACAGAGATAGCATGGAGAGGAGGAGAGGAGGAAGCGGGCCAGCCTCGGCCAAGTCGCTTGGAGTGGGCGGTGAAAGAGAGAGTCAGAGATAGCAGCACAGTGGCACATGTATAATTGACAACCTATGCTTCCTCTCCATAGAGTTTATGACATTTTCTCTCTGTAATCTACTTTTCCTGGCCAGCGCAGAAGATGGTAGTGAGCCGGGCTGTGAGTCGGCGGCTTGGATGGAAATGGCAGAGCATAAGCTTGGCAAGGAGAATGCGAAGGGGAGAAAATGCCAAGGCAGCCTTGACATTTTTTTTTCCTTCAGTGTTGCACTTTTACCAAGAAGCAGGTCTGTCACTGATAAAATTAGTGAGGATGGGAGGCATTGGGGTGAGGAGACACTGTGCAAAAGCCAGTGAGGGTATTTTGTTTCAGTATTGTGGGCGGGATCTAACTAGGTGTGAAAGATGGGAAGGAAGAGTGAAAGTGAATAACTGCCCAGGGTCTGATATATTTTGTCCTCACTGGAGATTATGTGCTGCAAAGTTAGAGGGTTTGTATATGCATGTTTGTGTTGCTTCTGTTTTATTCTGGTTTGTTACACCTTGGGTCTTATTTGTATTTTTTTGCCATCAATCCTGACAGTTCTGATCACAATATACACATTATAGTAATTGCTGAAATTAATCCAGCTGAGAAAGAAAAACAAGCTGTCAGATGATTGGACAGGTGTTAAACAAACCGCAAAGTCGGTCAAATAGTTCAGCAAGATTATTTGGAGTTAAAGCTGAAACTAAAGTGTGCTTGAAATGCTGTAGCGCATCCATATCGAACTAGAAAACTGTGCATGCACATAGGTATGGCGAGTTAAAGTTGAACATCATTTTGTAACCAGCATGGAAGCCTTGCTGTCAATTTGACCCCAGTTGGTAACCATGGCACTGCAACAACATTCCCCTGCACTTCAAAAATCATTTCCCATCAATTTCCCAGTCCCATTATAAAAGAGTTATGGGAATATTCAATCAGTTGAATGTCAACATGATGGCATGCTAACATTGACTTTGGACTCAAAATGCACTGCTGTGTATAAGTGCAGCCTCAAAAACCTGAACTGTGTAGACTGTTAAACTATAAACTTTCATAAACCATGAATCACAAAACTTGCCCAAAGTCTGGTCAAGCAAATCTTATCACCCTAATGTAAAGTTTGTGGGTGCATGTGCAGCAAACCTTACAACTTCCAAGCAAACCAGGACGTGAGAAAACTCTTTGTACATGTTATTCTAATAATTGGGGGGTATCTGTATTCAGTTCTCATATTACATTCAAATTCAGATTCTGGATATATGAACCTGGCATATCCCTTTGTTTCCAGATTGTTTTTTTACTTTGTCCATAGCATTTTCATTTGTGCTCAGCAGAGATGAGGTCTGCTGTAGGTCACAGTCTCCTTGCCTCATGCTGCTTTAAAACGACTGTCACAGTTTGCAATCTGCTCCCATCAACAATGTGTCCACCAGTTAAATCAGCTTGTCGGACCTTGTCCCGTAAAACACAACAGCATGACCAAATCCACGGTTATCCTATATTGATACTGATACGCTTGCACACACACACACAACAGTAGAAACATGCACATCCATGCTGCCCAATACAAAAACAGAATATTATAGAATATTCTCTAATACTCTCCAAAACAGTGGAAACTATGAACTCCAACACACGCACCTGCTGTCTTTCTTACTTTCTGCAGCCCTCATCTGAAAGCATGGGACGCTCCAGAGAAACAAAAGAAGACCAAACACGTCGAGTAGATTAACTAGATTCTTTCTTTCTCCATCTCGCTTGTCTTCTTCCCTTCACTCTACCTTTCCACCTCGCCATCGCTCTCACTTTCTCTCACCTCGTTTTGCTTGTTATTCCATGCATTGCAATTTCTCTCCCCTCCCGTTCTTATTTCGCCCCTTCTACTTAGCAGCCACCTCTCTTTCTGCGCTTCTCCTCCATCACCTGTTTCTTCTTTCGCGCCGTTGCTGCCTCAGCTCCCAATTTTTCCTTCCCGACCCCCCCCCCCAATCATCCCTCCATTCCCTCGCGTGGATCTAAGTCATCACGCTTCCAACCATCCAACTAAGTGTGCATTGTTTTTGCCCCATGCTGTTCCACATCATGGCGTACAGCTCCCCTGTCTGTCTGTCTCCTGGTACAGTGCTTATCTGCAGTCTCTGGGAATTGTATTGAGCAGGTGGATGTTGGTGGGGAAGGTGTATTGCTTATTCCCATTTCCATTTTTCCGGGTTAACAATTTATCAAATTTTGCTGTGTGTCTAATTAGCATAAGTGGTATAGTGTGCAATTAAAGCTTCCCTTTGTAGCACAACCTACAGGAGCAGTAATTGCAAATACATGTGAGTGAGTCTACTTCATGTTTGTCGTGCGTCTTCTTTCTAGTATTTCTAGCTTTAATGCGGCTCGTCTTTATGGATGCATATTTATAAACGTCTGGGAGGCGTAAGCTACATATGATTTTTAGCGTAACACTTGCCTCGCAGGCGTGGATGTACTGTGCAAATACACTAATATGAGCCACCCACTGACAGCAAATCTACTGAGGCGGTGTTTCTCAGTGAGCACACACGCAAACACACACACAGTCACACAGGCATAAACTTGAAAGAAATGAAATTTGTGATGAAAGCAAACATGTTAATCGAATAAGTTCAATTTTCAGACCAAAGTAAAAGGCTTTGCCCCCTGGCAGACTGGAGAAGGTTATTTGATTTTTGAATATGAAGTGATTTTTCTCCTCTGTGTTCTCACAACATGTCCTCTGTGATTCTGTGATTGGCTCAGCTTGACTGAAGGAAGTAATTTACACAACAGTAAATAATTTTATTTTGTTAATCGAAAATGGGCAGCCCACGTCCTCAAGCCTTTTATTGTGGAAAAAAAATAGGACAGATAAATGGACCACGCTTTCATAACGCCTTTAACGTGATGGCTTCGCTGTGTCTCATTCACCCACACATACACACTGCTGGCAGCAGACCTGCCATGCAAGGCATCGGCCTGTTCTTCAAAAACCATTTGGGACTTGCCCAAAGACACTGCAACATGCTTACGGCAAAGATTTCAACCACAAAACCTGCAAGTGACAAACATCCTGTTCGAGCACCTGGGTCACTGTTGACTTGATGAGCAAAGGCAAAACCATTCCAAAGCTTCAATTCCAATCTATAACTTTTGTCTTTACAGTGTTTGTATGAATCTCATTAAGGATACAGAATGGCAATAAACAATCCTGAGGCTGGCAAATCTAGAATTCAGTTGAGTCATCCTAATCAGTTAAGTCAGAAACCAACACTGAGCCACGGTGCTAATCGAGAATTAACAGAGAAATTGGAAACTCAAGTTGATGACAATGTATCTCTGTATTTGCTGAGTGCGTAAATAAGAAGTTCTCCATATCAGCTTAATAAGCCACGATATGTCGATGTGTTCACAACTTGTTGGGAAAAAAAGTCAGTTATTGCAGGTTTAATGTTTTGCTGGTTTGCTTATTACAATTCTAGGCCAGTAATTACAATCACAGAATAAACACTCAAATAAATACTCAAATTACAACCTGTAATTATTTATGGCCCACATGCCACCTACATACGTGAGGGATTGATTGTGATATCAATTATGAATGTATCCCTGTTTCTTTCGTCTTTATAGTACATGAGCAATAACCAGTTGAAGAAACCAAACAGAGAGGAAACTATAGGCTCCAAGCCTGTTCCACATCCACAAGAAGAACCCAGGCCGTATTTCAGGACACTTGGCCAAAGTCCAGTCTGAAGTTACAACCATAAACACTGGTCACTTTGTCCCATTCCAACTCTAAGCGTCTCAGGAGTGTTGTCGCTCTTTGTTTAGCCCAGTAGGCAACGCTCTCCTCTGTTAAACCCGTTTATTTCTGTTGACAGCTTTATTATAGCCTTCCGCTCATTTGCATAGGTAATCAGCCCATACTTTCAGAACCTGTTAACGTTCAAGATGGCAGCCGCTAATTGGAAAAAGGAACGCAATAAAGCACCATTTGAGCTTGAATTTCCAACTTCCTCTCTTTGCGTGGGACTAATAAAGTGAGGTCCCCGCAGCTTGGGACAGATTAACTTGTTTTGTTTTTTTGGCCTCAGATGAAACATATGAAGAGGGTTAATTGCCTTGGCCCAGCTGGTAATGGCAGAGAAATCGTCTAAAGCATATAATCTTTTCAAATCCGTGGCTCTTCCACAATGCTGACTTCAACAGCCAGGAGGGAGGGAGCGACAGACAGACAGGAAGCAGCCTCACGCTCGACGGCCGCATCGACTTGCCGCCTGTTTGCAATGGTGATATTTACCTGATTGAAGCAGCAGAGGAAGAGAAGAATTAATTTGTCCATATTCATAACGATCTGGGTTTGTCAAACACTTGCTATCTGACTGCAAGCACACACAAACATGCATCCACAGGCCTATGGGTCACTGTTCAGTCATTTTCCAACTACCAGCTGCATACTGATGCTGGCATCAATACACACACACACACACACACACACACACACACACACACACACACACACACACACACANACACACACACACACACACACACACACACACACACACACACACACATGTTTGCTCTGCAGGCCACGAGAGCACGACTCATTGTGACTCCTGCCGTTGCAGAAATGGAAATTTTAATGAAGTGGGCACAGCAGTGGTTGTCTCCTCACCCTTCCTGGTGCGGGAGAATGACACTTTGTCCACGCTGCCAAAAATGGACCAGTGATTTCATTAGAGATAAAGGCAAAACCCCAGTCAGCCTCTCCCCCTAATAACCCCAGCCCTCTTTGTGCCCATACGTACAACGTTAAGGAAGAAGTGAATAATGAACTCATTGACCTCATTTATTCCTGTTTTAACCACTTCCCTTTCGCTGCTTTTGCTTTTTCTCACTGTCCCAATTCTCTCTGTCGCGTCATTGGACAGGGGTGACCTCACCTTACTTTCAGCTCTTCAGTCACAGAACTGAGACACTCTCTGCATACCCTTTCAAAATCTGACATTTTGAGGGGTACAATACAAACCTGCAAATATTTTGATGGGGAACAGGTGTTGCCTGAACCGACACTGAAAAGTCTTGTAAAAATAGTCACAATAAAAGTTGCCCAACTGCTTGCGGTGATGTCAGGTCAGGTTTATTTTTACAGCCCTTATTCACAAAGGGTGCATCTCTATGGACCTGCCTGTAGATCTGGACCGACTTGTGAGCAATCAATCAAAAAAAACAACGCCATGCCACATACACACAAAATATAGGTCTGTTAAATAAAACAATGACAGAGGATTTCTTGCTACAAACTGGTCTAGACCTAGAACGAGGGCAAGATGCTAGAAAGGCAACAGCAACAGACTATGGGTGCCTTGAACATGCAAAACAGGCAACAGCATGGGCAACTTTGAAGTGACTTGGATTTGAAGAAGGGATAGAGAGAGAGTGTAAAACTGCATAGAAAAGCTTGGTTTATGGTGACAGGAAGGAGGCGACACATCAGATAAATTCATATCAAATTGATTGTTTTCCTGTTTACCTGGATGCCACTTTTTCTAAAATACTATCTGCAGTTCAGATGTAAGCCCTTTGACAAACTGGAGAAGATGTAATCATTTGAAAACTCAGTACCAATGTAACAACCCACAGATTTGACTGCGAACAGTTTTATTTCTAGTTTTGGTCGTTGTGGACAGTGAGTGATTTCATATATTATGACCTTATATACATTATATACTAACATACAGCATTAGCAAAGAAGTGCCTATCTTACACATCCAGAAGACACAGAGCATCAGATGAATGCTCAATATTTACTCTCTTTCTAACTCTAGTTTTTGGTCTTCACTAACTCCTGAGGGAAACATCTGACTCTTTACTTCCCCAACACTCCACTAAGTTCACTAGCTGTGGTTGACAACTCTGTCTGTCTGCTGTTTGACAGGAAGTTTATCAGATCATTTTTGCTGAAAACATCATAAGGTTACCTGCTACAAACCATACAGTACATACCTCATTTTTTCCTTGTCAAAATCAGTAGCAGACTTGAATCTTGCTGGAGTTGAGAGCCTTTGTTTATCTGATTAATGCAGCTTTAAACTTAAAACTTAATGAGTAATTGTTTTAATGTCACCCTTGTATCAAGTGATTGTGACCACTAAGAGAAAGCAAGGCTGTAATACAGTCACCAGGAGATTGTTGCGTCTCACCAGCTGTCACCTGTCAGTCCATTATTAAGTGATGTTTCACTGGTGGAAGTTTGGTCCACCAACTCTTGCCGAGCAGGTATCTGACACTTTTGCCTGCTTGAGCCAGTGTGCTGGGAACTGAATGCAGATTTATATGCTAGAGTTGGTTCTAATATCATACAGAAAGCTGAACCATATTATTATAGTGTCTTTTTTCCTCTTTCGTGTTTATTATTATTTTGTTTTTTTTATCAAATCATAATTGTGGCCTGATACTTGAACAACCCACAGGCAGACAAAACCAAATGAAAAAGAGCAGAAAAGAAATAACAAGGACAGACAAAGAAAACTAGATTTTTGTTTTTAACTTTCCTTATTGCATACAAATACAAACAAGAAAAAAAAAACCACACACGCCTCCCTCTCCTAACTCTCCCTGTCTGTCCAGCTGTCTCCGCCAGCAGCAGGCCCAGCATTTTAAAGCAGCCTTTTTTACCTGCAGCACTAATAACAAAGATTATCTGTCTTGAGAAGCACTCAAGTTTCTTAAATATTAGGGCTCAGAGAAATGGCATCCTTGCTTTTACCAGAGAAATCAATTTAGGCTCTCATGTGCCCTGCATGCATTGACGAGCGAGCCAGCCTAATATTCCCAAAAGGGTCCACACCTTTTATTTAAGTGTGCGAGTCAGGCGAAATCACATAATTGCCGCCACTACCGCAGCCATTTTGATTTCAATCATTCAAAAGGTTAGAGCCGAGAGAGTTTGAGGGAAAAAGAGCGTAAATGGTAAATTGGAGATTGGATTATATTGGATGATAAGGTGAAAGGTACGAAGTTTGGTAGATGCTGCTATGGTGTGATTGCTCACATAATACTTGACTTTCTCAGGTGGCATCCTTGTGAATTTCCAGGTTTAAAAACGAAGCCATACACGGTGATGAAAGCATGAAAAAGCAGCACATTATGTATAACTCTTACAGTGCATCCAGTGAGAAAATTCAAAATGTCAGCATGCAGTGCAGTCAGCACGTCTTATAGCACAATAGATTCAGAGCTTTTCACTTTTCTTCATGTTGTCGTCATGATTTCAGTAAAGGGGTATGAAAATGAAAATGAGTATGAAAATTTTTACTTAATAAGGAATTGTTTTACTAACTCACTCCCTTGACTGAGAGTTAGATGAGAGGATCAGGTGCCGGTTAGCGTAGCTTAGCATAAACACTGGAAACGGAGGGAAACAGATAGCCTGCTCTTTCCAAAGGTAGCAATATTTGCACACCAGTCCCTCTAAAGCTCACCAATTTACACATTATATCTCGTTTGTCTAATTCATACCAAAAAAATATATGCGTAAATGTGACACTTAGAAGTTAGTCACCCGGCCAAGAACTGGTCCGGCACATTATGCCTCATTAAATGATTGTTTATACTAGGGATGTCCCGATCACGTTTTTTTGGCACGGAGTCCGAGTCATTTGATTTTGAGTATCGGCCGATACCGAGTCCCGATCCGATTTGAAACAAACTGCTGCGTGCTGCCGTCTTCCACGCATGCTCTGTTCAGTGGCATCTGTCAGAGACACAGACCCATCCTGTAAACGTTGGTACTTAATAAATACTATTTGATTCTCATTTATTTTTAATCACTAATAGCCCATATATTGTAAATATGATAAATAATAATAATAAATATACATATGTATATATATATATATATTATTTATCCGATACCTGATCGGGACATAATGTCCGAGTCCCGATCGAGTCTGCAGTCACACGATCGGATCGGGACAACCCTAGTTTATACACATTGTCTTCTTGTGTGCAGCCTGTGTCTGCTCTTGTTGACTATAGCTTGTTGCCTATACTTATCCTGCTTGGCATCTTGGGCGAGGCATGAGCATGCTCACGGCGATCGAGCGCAGATTGGCAACCTCAAGTGTGCATTGATTTGCTTCTCATCTGGGGCCTTTTGTCGGCAATCTCCAAGAACTGTTGGAAAATCTGGGCTACAGTCCTGTAGTGTGAAGCCCACATCAGAGGTGCTGGTAGACAGATTTTGTTACCTGTGGAAAGAGCCACACTGGGTCTCCATTTCCAGTCCAGATAAGATAAAGTAAGATATTCCTTTATTTGTCCCAAAATGGGGAACTTTGCAGATGATGGGGAAATTTCCAGACTGACACATAAGAATCTGTCATGAATGCTGATTGCAGTTTCCTTCACTGATTCTGATTTCTGATTTTTGAATTCTGACCTGCAGATTAATTTTCTTTCTATGTAGAAGAACTTTAATTGAGCATTCACAAATATTTTTGTAACTTTTTTTTTTTACTCTCACTTTAACAGGGCCAGTATAAAAATGGTATCAGTCTTCTCATCTTACTCTTGGCAAGAAAGATGTTTCTCAAAATGTTGACATATTCCTTGGAAAAAAATCAAGCACAACAATTATGTCCAAGCAGTAAAGTATATGTAGTTAGAAAAAAAATACACCGTGTGTGTGTTTGTGTTAGTGACTGCACACACACCGTGAGAATGATGAATTGCTGAACAAGCTTCATCGCTCTTATCAGTGTTGGCAGGAAATCCCTGTTTGCACGTTTTTTATGTCTGTGGTCACTACCAACTTTTTTTTTTTTCCTGACTGTGTTCATCTTGCAGATTTCAGCACATCCAGCCCTGCATCACACACTCTTTCCCTCTTTTCCATTGACATAGCATATCATTCAGACGCCACTGCCACACAAGCAAAGGTGTTAATTTACAAGCAACACATAGCTCCTATACACGTCTTATCATCTCTTCTCTTTCAAGGCTGATAAAATCATCATGTCGCTTCCGTCATCTGAACTGTCTGTGTACTCTTGTTGCGTGTGTTCTTTCTTGCCATGTGTTTGGTGAAAAGCAGAAGTCATAGGCGGAGCAGGTCGCAAACAGGCGATGAAGCAGATAAGAACAAAAGAAGAGACACTATGATTATGACAGCACAGTTACAGGCTGGCACATGTACAAGAGAAGTATGTTTATATCGTGTACACACACTGGGAAGAAGGAGGGATAGAGGAGCATCTGTGTCAGTTTAAATGACGTGGAGATCAGGTGACTGACCTGATCTGTCATAAATAAATAATGAGACATGGGCTGATGACACTCTTCTTGGCTGATTCTGGTTTCTGATTTTTGAACTTTGACTTTAAATATCTGACTGATTTTGATACACAAACTTTTTTTGTAGCTTTTTTTTTACTCTCACTCTGACTCAAATACATCATTAAGTAAAGGCCCAGGTTACTGGATAGTATTTTTGTGTGCATAAAATCCAGCTGAAAATGGATGGTAGTGTATCCTGCTTTATCTAACAGGTTTAACTTTCCAAAAAGAGAACAGGTGACACACATAATGTCATCCATTTCCTCTTTTTTACACATCTCCAAGTAGGGCTGCACAATTAATCGAATTTTAATCACGATCACGATTTTGGCTGCCATGATTAAATTAAGAAGATTGTCGGCGATTTTAACATTTAAAAAGCGAGCTCTGTTGCATGTCAAATCAAGCACTTTCTAAACCCAATAGTCAGCCAACCACCAGGGGGCGACCCATAGGATAGGGCCTCATCATTACGCTGCCTAAACAGCAAGCGAGCGAACCCTGCAGCAGCGGTAGCTTCAAATGATTAAACTATGAGAGAGTGCAATGTCGGGAGCAGCAGGCAGTGACAGTGAGGAGCCGCTAGTGCCTCGTAAAGGAGCAACATCTACTGTTGACCCTTTTCCACTGCGCTGGTGCTAGTGCTAGTTCGGAGCCAGTGTCTGACTTAGCACCAGTTCTTCGTGTTTCCACCACGTAAGCACTGGCTCCAGGTGCTAAAAACCTGTGCTTAGCAGGCACCAACTCTTCGCTGGTCCAGAGCTAAGCACAGACTACGTCAGGGGCTGGGGGCGGGGTTATCATTAGTGCCGGTAGCCAGTTTCCAAATCGCAATTGCGGCCGGCTTTCGGGCTGGGACACACAAGCGGTAATTTGTGTTCGTTTTCGCCAGGACGTCCCTGGTCTGATCGCAGATATATTGAACTGACTCCACTAAATCCCTGTCTGTGTCCAGCGCCAACCCAGACAACCATAACAGCAACTCTGCACCGGGCGACACCGTATCCATCCACCTCTCAAAGACACGCTGAAATAACGGATGCAATAAGGCCGGTTTTCTGTTTGTTTGCACTTTATAATTGCATTTTGCCATAGCATTTTTATTTTTTTCCCCTTTGTCTTTGGGTGAATTTTAGTTTATTGTTTGACTTATGATTATTTTAAGTTTCAATTTAAAGACTTGTTTGTTTTTTAAAAAGTGCAATAAATAGGTATGTTTTACCTAAAATAATCGTGATTATTAATCGTGATTATCATTTTGGCCATAATCGTGCAGCCCTATCTCCAAGTAAAATATGGTCACAAGCAGCAGTGATCAGAGCCCAAGCAGATTGCGAGTATTTGGATGCTTGTTTTGACAAGAAGAACTTGAAAACGCACCACATGCACAATTGCCACATTTTTTGGCGAGTAGGACTTGACACATGGTTTCGCACTTCTTCTCACAAGTTGGGGCAACAACATCACGTATGCAAAACTGTGGTATTTCTGTCTAATTCAACCATCAAAACGTTTCTTTGAATTTTGATCAAACATTTGACGAAGTAGAAAATGTTGTGCCTACAGTCCTAATTACAGTAACACGCTGAATGTCACTGCGAACTTATTGTTTGACATCACACCATTTGAAATGTTAGGATCCAAATAATGTCTGTGTGCATTTGACTTGTGCACGTACGATTTCAGGTGGTAGGTGTTAATTGATTTAGCATATTTTTGTGACAGACCTCTTAATTGACCACAGGCTGCAGTGGGGAAAAACCTCAGTTTAGGCCCATTGTATATATTTACTGGTCACATATTTTTATACTGGTTGTACATTTTATACTTCATATTTTACATTTCATATCCATACTTGAAATTGTAAATAAGTCATGTAAACTTGTGTATACCTCCTTTTCAGACTGTTATTTGTTCTTAATATTTTTACTGCTGCTATCCCCTGTGCTGCTGTGACATGTGAATTTCCCCACTGTGGGACGAATAAAGGCTTATGTTATCTTATCAGTGGTTGTGTTGAAAACATTTCCACTCTCTGAGACTTTAACTCTCTCTAACTTTTCTACCATGATGATGATCTACATCATCGGGTCAAAATTCTAATTTTCCCAACACTTTGGTTTATGACCAAATCCGTCAGTGTAATGACATTACCATCTGCCTCAGCTGTACTTTAGTGCTGATTAGCAAATATTGGCACGCTGACACACTGAACTGAGATGGTGAACGTGGTAAACATTGTGCTTGGTCAGCATCATTATGTCAGCATTGTCATTGTGAGCATGCTAGTCTGCTGATATTAGAAGTAACTCCAGAGTCACACACAGCTGCTAGTGTGGTTCTGCCTCCTTCCAGTTCTGTCTCTACTTTTAGGTTGTGCAACTTAATGACCGCCATCATACGTGAGCCCTTTGTCATTTGTTTGTGACCTGAACATTTTGACTAACTCTTTAAATATCTTCTATTGGTTTATGATCCCATTGAAGTTATTCATTAAGGCTGTTTGTGTAGGTCAGTGAATTGAGACAGCAGCTCCATGAAATACCAAGTAAACTGCATAATCAGGGTAATTATAAGTTAATTAGGTAATTTGCATTCTCTGAAGCGATTGTCATGTACAACAGGTATGTCCGACATAAACGCACACACATACATCAGTCATACAACACTGTGCACGTGCAGATAAATGCCACATGAAACACATTAGCAGCAACACAATCATCATGATTTTTTCCCCTTCTTGCTCAGCCATTAGCATTATTGCCAGTTCAGATGGAATTTCAATAGCAAATATCTTGCCCTGCAGTGTTGAAGGTGTTTCAATAGACTGTACTTGAATACCACAATTCACAGTAATGGGACCAGTGGAACAGAATTAATCTCTATACTACAAAATGATATGAATGGAACTTTCTTGTGTTAGACTTAAACACTGTACCCCGCCTTCTGCTTAATGCATTCACCCTTGATTGACATATTAATGTAAGGAATCGTGAACATATGAAATAAATGAAAATTGGACTACTTGGATTATGTGTTATTAAAGTAATGTCTAAGAATAAATAAATAAGGACGTAACTAGGTTAGAACATTTGGTTATGATTTCAGAAGGAACAAAAAGTTTCTTTGCCATGACTTACAACTCCTACACAGTTTCACTTGAACACAACGCTATTTCAACTCTTGTCAAAGCTGTTTCCTGTTTCAACATTTTCCCCCACTTCAACGCGTAGCGACAACCTTTCTTCACACTCGTCTAGATAGATCTGATTTACGAGGAGAAGGAGGCGGGGTTATTGTGGTTTCAGTCGCAGTTACATTTACTCGCCCGCACGTCTGAATTTCTCACACAAGCAAAACATGTGCAACTTCACTGTGACAGAAAATGGAACAGATCCGAAAATGAGGAACACGGCATACGCTCTGGTGTTTGGATCTGTGATGACCCTGGGTCTACCTCTCAATGCCGTGTCGCTGTGGATATTGCTACGCTGCCACAATCTCAAGTCCCCCAGCGCTGTCTACATGGTCAACCTGGCAGTCTCAGACCTCCTGCTCGTCGTCTCCTTGCCCACGAGGGTTTACTTCTACGCCACAGGCACCTGGCCGCTGGGCCATATGACGTGCATCTGGATCACAATGCTCTTTCGCAACAACATCCGCTCCAGCTCCATCTTCATCACCTTCATCTGCGTGGACCGGCTGCTGGCTGTGGTGTATCCTCTGAGGTCACGTCATGTTCGAACCTCTTCCAACGCTTGGAAAGCTGCTGCGCTCGTTTGGGTGCTGGTGTTGGTGGTGAACGTCCCAGAGAGTGTGGAATTTGCCAAATTTTTAAAGGAGTGCAATATATCAATCTGTTTTGAATTTCTGGAACAACCTGCATCACCGCTGGCTTATTTGCAGCCTGTGTTGGTGTTCACCATGCTGGCAGTCAACGTCGTGTGCACCGCTCTGGTGTCTTGGACTCTACGCAGACATGTCAGCGACTCTGCAAGGGTCAACAACAAGGTGAATGTCATGCTGATTTTCATCATGAACTTGGTGATGTTCGCCGTGTTTTTCTTGCCTTTGTCAGTGGCTGTTCCCCTGAAAAGATGGAGATATAAAAACATCACTATCACACCGCTGACATGTCTTGCCAGTGTAAACTGCTGTCTGGATCCTCTGTTGTATTATTTTTCTTTTGATGGTTTCTGGAGGAGAAAAGAGGATGTGGATATCTCTCCTGCGGACGAATAGTTGGTGATAATAATAGCCAGGGGCAGGTTGCATTATATACAATTTAAAGAGAATATGCATGATGTGTACAATGTGTGGATGTGCAACAAAAAGGTGACAAGGTGTAAAATTGATGATATATTTACTAAATTAAATCCTCACTTTCACTTTTTGACAGTGTCTCTGTATTCATTAAGTTTCTGAATGACAGAAAAATCATTTAAAAAAAATAAGCAGGTTGGATTATTTGAAACAGAAATACAGATTTGGGTTACTGTCACAGTGTGATGAACTTTCAGTGGTTGTTTTTCCCCTGTGACACAGATCTCGTGCTTCAGAACTGTGAACAGCAAAACCTGTGCATTTGCACATGCACATGCAATTAGATCCCCAGGCACGTCTGCACTTTGTACTGAATACGCATGTCAAAACTTTCCAGTGTTGTCATGGCTATGAAAAAAAAAATCATAAATGACGTTAGATGTGTGGGCGGCTGGCTGCATGACAACACACAGCGATGACGTAAAAAGACCAATGGCTAAAAGCAGTGGTATTTTGGGAGTTCCTCAATTCAATTGACATCTTATGAGACATAACAATGAATATATAATTCTTTAGTCCTACTACTTTCTGTCACATGTTTGCAGATGTGTTGCATCAAACATACAAATTTAACATTGGTTCAACTTAAATACGTTCTCCTGCTGCCTTTAAAAAACAAGAGTTAACTGAAGTAAAGCAGAATAAATAGTTCATTAGATGTGAAAATGTACTGAAACTGAAACTTAGTTAACGTAGGATATTGTTCATATAACAAGCCTTTGGTCACAAATACTCAGTCACAGCACCACTATCTTTCCAGTTCCATTCTGTGAGTCCATTAACTTACATTACAGAGGTGCTTGCATCTGTTGGAGCTCAGTAATAACCATCATCATGGTTAATAATGCTTCCATTATTTTCAGAGGAAACAACCATGAATTACAGTTTTTTTCCAATACCTAAAACACAATTTTGCAAACTAGGCTGGTTTTATCAAAATACTTAACACAATCCAAAAAAACCACACACCCTAACTGCAAAATGTGCAGAAAAAATATATAGAAAAAAAGAGGCAAGAACAATAATGAGGCAGCATCTTGCTGCACAGCTGGGCTGCACTCTGTCCAGCCTCTTGCATTGTCAGCCCATGGTCGATGATATGATCAACTAAGGTTGCTCTGATTTCATTTGAAAGTTGTTGTCTTCTTTGGCCATGAACTCCTCCTCTCCCTCTCATTCTCACCCTCTACCTCTTTCTCTCTCTGCAACGCTCACCTGTGGTCTTCTTACAGAGCTTACTTCCTGATTGAAGTGTTAACAATTAACCATTGAAGTTTGTCCAGGTGGCACATGTGTTGGCCAATTAGCTCATGTAGTGTCATTTTGAATGGCAGTGTTTTGAAATGACCTGATGTGACTTTATGTCAGATTGTTGTGACTTATGCAGAGAACTGTGTTCAGTGTATTTAAAAACATTTTGAATTGCAAAATGTGTATAAAGCAGAAAATGTGTTTAGAGTTTTGGAGCCTTGAGAAAAGGTTTTGCTCTCTGTGAGTCTGTTTAAATAATTGTGTTATGGATGTGATATTAGTGTATTAGCAGTTGGAAAAAACTGCTCAATGTGGGTAATAAATTATATATAATAATATGATATATAATATGCCAATCATGTTTCTATAAAAACTTAAAGGTGCTCTTTGGAGTTTTCATGTAAACAAACATAAGTTATGTTTACATCAACTGCTTCTCATTGAAACACACTGTGTGCATCCTCGAGGTCCAACAAACGTGCTGAGTGCATTTCCTTCCTCACACAACATTTGCAAAGCCATTCTAAAAAAAAAAAACATTTCAAATTGTGAAACTCTGTCAACATCCTTGTCTGCATGCAAGCGGTTGTCTTCCTCACTGCCTGTGTCTGTGTTCATGCTTTGCTACGTTTGTTAGTGCTTTACCACGCGTCAACTCAGCGGTATAGCATGAAATCAATGTGAGTTAATTAAACACGTGTTTGTGGGCGTGCAGGTGTGTCCTCATGCACATGCACAATATGACCAAAACGGAGGTTCACTCATGAAAACATTGCTCCATGGTGCTACTGGTAGTCAACAAAAATCAGCAGGATACCTTTTAGTGAACACAGCAGCACATTCACTTAACTACATTCCAGATCAGAAGAGAAGAACTCGGCTTTGTACATTCTGATACACGTCTCAAGATGAAACCTAGACGATTAATGTTGAATTTGTAATTAATAAAACTGCCATGTTAATTTAATGCTAAAAAATTAGTTGATTCTGCATAAGTGTTGATTAATGTTTTCCAGTGCAAGATTATAATCTTAAAAGCAGGTGATGCAAGCACCAATTTGGAATTAAAAATGGCTAAAAGGCTATTCCAAATATTATGTGTTTTTCTCACACTGGCATTGAATTTCTTTATCTCATGTGCTCTTTTATGCTTTATATATAGAGCAGTAGGTGGCATCAAAAATGCTTATGTTAAACTTTAAGTTTAGGGATAAATCATAATCCTCCTTCATCCTTGTTAGCTTTTCTTTTGATTGCTTTTACCATCATTTGGCACCGTCTCGTGTGTCTTTGGTTATAAATCCAGCGATGCGGTGGAGGCTTTTGTGCTTTTTGTCAGTGTCTCAGTTCGGGAGCCAGCAGCACTCAAGTCCTATAAGCTTTGCCAAATGGATGTGCATCTGTATACGCCTGCAGCAAATTGATCCAAAAAGGATCTAGATTTGAAACAATCCAGATGTAACGTCTGGAATTAAAACACTGGGGATTTGCTCTTGACTATTAGGACACTCTACATCAGGTAAGCCCTGCACTTGATCGAGACACAGCCGGATATAACCTCACCCTCGACAACCATCTCACACATATCTTTATTTCTTTTCTTGTTTCTTAACTAGGCCACAGGTAGAGCCAATCCAAACCACAGAAACCACATGCACAGCTCTTATCCTCTGCAACTACTTTGATGCTGAAGTGCACATTTCACCCAGTATAACTGTGGTCTGTGCATTCAGTCTAATACATGTGAGCTCCTTTTGGTGAGCGAATGACAATGCAAAAGATTTGTGTGTGTTAAATGTTGTGCCGTCTAAATAAAGCCAGGTCATCTGTTGGGCTGCTGCTGGCCAGATCTTGCTCTATCATGACCCCTTATAAATTGGAGACTCGCGTGGAGGCGGTTTCCTCCCTCGAGCGGCTCCATATATGTTTAATGCGACCTTTACCTGTGCCCTCTACCGGGGGAAGTTGAATCCTGAGAGGCTGAACAGGGGGAAAAAAAGCCTCACCTCTGTGTTGATTTTTTTTCAGCCCTAATACACCCTAGTGCTGCAGTTCCTGTTTGTTCAGTCCCGTTTTTACTCTGCTGAGGCCGTGAAGTCAAATTAATTTTACCTGCTATTTCGCCCCAGCAGCATGTATGACATTATTCAGCATGGAGTGGATTGTTTTTGTACGTGGTGGAAATTGGCTGCATTTGTGTTCACGGGAAAACGTTCGAGGTTTAGAACAGAATTGTGTATATGCAGATTTCCAGCTGCATGTGTTTAGATTTCATTTGTCTGTTTCTGAATTGCCCATTATTTTTATGCTTACGTGTGTTTTCCTCGCATATGTGTGCATCAAGGTCAAGCTCTTGTTTGTTTAGAGCTCTCCGCCTGGAAGTGACTGATAGGCCAGATCTGGAGGGACAGGAGGGTCTGAATGTGGTGTGAATGTATCTGCTAAGGCTGGTCACAGTCAGCTGACCCTCTACCCCCAAGATGAAAACAGGAAACACACACATATTCTCTCCCGCTTTGTGTCTTTCTTTCCATAGCACACACACACACACAAACATTAACATATAAGAAGTACATTTAAAAGCTGAAGCAGGTACATTCAGGTCTGCAAACAACGCTGCCAAGACCCACAAACAAGCCTGTTGTGCTGCAGCCAAGTCTGCCTTGGACCAGAGGAGGATTGCTATTCAAAGACAGCAGCAGCTTTGGTGACTGTGGAGAGTCAGGCAGCACAAAGAGCCAAAAACAGAGCAAAAAGGGACGGACAAAAACAAATGCCGAGCTACTGAATGGACAGAGGGGACACACAAAGAGCAGAGGAACCAAAGTCATGCAGCGTGTGAACGCCTTGAGAGAAGCCACAGATCATTTGAACAGACAGAGGAAATGTGCAGGAAGCGACTCGGTTCAACATCAGCCCAAACATTTTTCTGATATGACACAAGGGTGCAGTAACAATTCATGATGAAATAACTGCTGTTTATCCAAAAGGAATGAATAGCAAAGTGTTTTCAATCCAACCTGCAACCAAGTGATTTGGGTTCAACCTTTTTCTTGGCACAGTCCAACCTTCACTGGCATTAAAGCAACCTTGAACTTTGTAAGAGTGGAGTTACACTAAAGGCAGAGGCATGAGCTCATACAGCAAATATCAGCCAGCTGATTACTCAGTCGCATCAATTAGGCTCATGATGACACAGGCCTTAACTGCATAAGAAGAAAAAAAAATCAACAACATGAAAATCTGTTCTGAGCGACATCATGCCGATATTCAGATCCTCTTGTAATGAAACAGCTGCTACCTGCAGGTGGTAGATACTGGAAGCAGCAACGACAGCAACACGTGTTTAGGTTCACTTTGGTTTTACTGTACATGATCAACAGTAACATAATCAACATCTAGACAGGACTTTAAAGGAACATTTTAACATTTTGCATTTATGTTAGTTTAGCTTAAAGACTTGAAACGAAGAAGAAAGAAGGAATGGCCTGCTGGACTCGAAATTTCGAAGTGTTCTTTTAATAGTTTTAAAAGTTTTAGATTCTTTAATGCAAAACTCTGATACTTTATATTTTCTCACTCTTCCATCCTTCCATTGGTTTCCAATAATTTCCATACAGTTTGAAAATTAATTAGACCTTCAGAACTTAAAAATTGCTTGTGTTGTACTAATACTGAGTAACCGTTTTAATTTTTAACTATTTATTAGTAATTTTAGACTTTCAAATTTTTTTAATCAAGACTTAATCACACCTGTGAGACGCCTCTGTGATGGACTGCAAAACAGTGCCAGCTAAAGGTTTTCTATTGTATTAAAATGAATGAAAGCTAATACGCACCTGGAAGGATGAAATATATATATATATATATATATATTACATTTTTAAAAACAAATCTCCATGCTTTGCATAATGTTTAGCTGTAATATAACATACATCATTTAGAACTGCTCTTTCAATGTTTCAATGGAAAGAGGAAAGAGAAAGAAATAGATCAATATGAAAAATAAATGCAAAACTTTAGATAGGTGAATTTTCATTGTCTGAGAGCTGAGAAAATAATATTTACTTTTATAGTTTTCAGTAATGGGATTGAGAGATGCGAGCAGATGACAACTTCTGGCCCACTTCCTGCCAGTGAGGCGAGGCAAAACGGGGCCAGAAGGCACTCTCACAGCTTCAGACCTCTGCATGATGTAGGCGGCTTCAAAGCGGAGCCACCGACACTTCCTCAGAAAGAGCCGGGGGGAAACGCCGGGGGGATGATGGTCTATCTCTTTGCCTTTCTCTACCTCCTCTCATCCCTCCCTTTTTCCTGCCTCCCTTCCCCGTCCTCTCCTCCTCCAGCCCGAGCCAGCTGTCAGTGGGAGTATGCGGAGGCGCTGCACTCTGTCACACGCACTAACTGGAGAGCGAGGGCGGAGACCGGGCGGATAGAGAGATCTGAATTTGGTGTCAGAAGAGTGATTAGGCCATGTGTAGAGCTGAGGAGAGGACGGAGGCATTGGGAGAAACAAAGGGAGGGTGCGAGAGGAGATATGGGACGAGAGACGGGACAAATAGAAACATGGGAGGGTGATTACTTCAGACAAAGTGACTTCTCGGTTGAGGGACAGATAAGAGATGGAGGAAGGTGATGGTTGATTGCTCAGAGACACAAGATGGAGGATGAGGAGCTGTCTCGTGTCCAGGAGCAGCTTTGGGCAGGAAGGAGAATGACAGGAACAACAGCAGGGAGCCATCTGGCTTGGACCTGCTCTGCAATCTCACTTATAAATGCATTCCTAGGAAGGCAAAAAAAGATTGGATTTTAATGTAAATGTGTGAACACATTCCTCACCAGCTAATGTTCGAACATTCAGGTGGAACCTATAAGACAAACGTATGCATAAAGCAGGCTCTTCTCTGTGTGATTATATACCAAATAACAGCACAATGGACCATTGGTTTCAGCAATGAAGAAGATGGCTTTTTCATTCTCTCCATGTGTTCAGTAAATGATCAAATTAAGATGCATGAGTGTGCTTTTCTATCTGTCACACTTGCTGTGCACAGAGGGATGTCCACCCAGACCTGCTTTGTTGGAAAAAAGAAAATCCTGCATCTCTGTGCGACAGCATTGTTGGGTTCCCTGGCTGAAAGATAAATGTGGGAAATTGACATCTTTGTATACCATGTTCCTGCATCTCAGCCGTGTTGTATATACAGCCGTGAACATGAACATTGTGTCATGGACATGGTGTCTGAAAACAAGTTTGACCATACATAAACTTGCATTATCAATCATACAGTGTTGTGGCTCAATGACGCTGCTGTCGCATCCACAACTCTGCAAATTGCCTGTAATGTAACATGCATTATGTGCTGCTGACAGTGAGGACTGTGTGCTCATTGAGAAAAGCTTCTGTAAGTTCCACTATGCGACGTGTCACCCAGGTGCACTGAGGGCGACTCATTAGCACGGCGGCGCTCTGCAGCGGCGTATCATAAATGGATGTGGAATGAGCCCAGGGCAGCCTCGAGATTTTGCTCAAAGAACAAAAAATCAATATGAAACAAAACTATTACATCTACTTCATTACAGCGCGATGAATTTGTACTCCAGCTTTCTTCGTGAAGTTGATCTAATTTCAGCCAGTGTGATTGCTGACGCTATATTGTGAGCGTGCGAGGCCTTATGTGACAGTTTTGGGTTGTCAATAGTTTGGACAACCTTAAAGCGTCCTTGTGACTCGGCAGCAGAGAGAGCTGACTCCTCTGCAGGCTGCTGCCATTTAAAAAATATAGGATCTTATTTAAATCCTTGTTGGTGCTTTACTTGTTATGAGAGAGGCAAACCCTGACAGCTCTCACAACACATTATATATTTATTACACCACGCTGCAGACATCAATTTTAAACCAATATCCTCATCATCTTCTTATTGTTTCCATCATCATTTAGGAACCTACACAGCAAATGGCTGCCAGTAATGTATGTCACTAATATCTCCCAAAAGTCAAATACTTACAGGAGACAAATAGAATTGCACATTAAACTACTCAGCCAGGTTAGATTGCCTTACACACACAGCACGGGAGAAACTTTTTTTCCCCCCCTCCTCCGGACTCCGAGCAGACAGATGGACACAGTGTGATATCACATTAGCATTATAGCTTGCAATTCACTATTCCCAGGGTGGTGGATACGGTAGCCTAGTGGGCATAATGCGTGTCAATAATGAAAAAACATCAAAAAAAAAAAAAAACCTAGAGAGCAGGAACCGAATTCTAACAAAATTGGCCATTTGCAGCAGGTTGTAATTTTGAAAATAGCCTTGATGAAAAAATGAAAGCAGTCTGCCTGATGCTGCCCGGTCACTGACGTAGAAAGTCATATTAATCTCAGGAAATAACCTGCCCTGTCGAGCCCCCACATGACTTGCATTACCAGATTAAGATTAGGTATTTCACGCACAGCTTTTCTGCTTCACCATGTTTATTTTTGTTGTTTATTGGCTATAATTTGGAAAATATCTGTGGCTGTTCTGTGATGCCTTGAGGATTTTTTTCAGCCCTGGGGAGCAAGGCATTAAAGTGGACCTATGTTTTCATTTCTTGTGGTTAAACAGTATGTCACGTG
Organism: Centropyge bicolor; assembly: GCA_037975185.1. Taxonomy (NCBI): domain Eukaryota; kingdom Metazoa; phylum Chordata; class Actinopteri; family Pomacanthidae; genus Centropyge; species Centropyge bicolor. The sequence goes on from JBBMOC010000150.1 coordinate 235,655, forward strand.
TACAAAATAGGTTATGATTTTAAGTTATATCAAGCACTAAAATATAGTCAGATGTAAATCAAACCCATGTTTCTGAGGCCCCTGAGGGCCCCAGCACCCCATCTTGAGAACCACTGCTTTGGTTTCTCTGTCACCTCTGTGTACACAAGCCCCTTTTCCCCGGCTACACACCACTTTGGTCCGTTCCCAGTGAAAAGAAGGCCAAATTTAATTTCATCACTGGATGGTGTGGATTCAAATCTGTGCATTGTCATCTGTTTGTATTAGGTTTCTCTCTCTCTCTCTCTCTCTCCCTCTAGATAACGCTGGCAATATTTTCTCCGCCTCCCAGAATAATCCTTAACCAGCAGAGATAGTCCAAGAGAAAAGTTCCTTTGAGATAGGGCTACTCAGGAAAATTGAAAAAGTTATTATTAATCCTACTGCCTGGCACCAACTGGGAAAAAAAATAATGCACACACGTGCACGCATGCCAACACATGGCCACACACACCTTACAGACTAAGAACGAAATGGGGATTTTATTTTCTGTGTGGCGTGGGGAACAATGAGGGTTCTCTGCGGCAAAATGAACCATGTGGCTCAGAAAAGTTAAATTCAGCGGCATGTTTTAGAAAAAAAAATTGACATTGAAGTATCAGTTTTGAATGCTTCCTCTATGATAAGAAAAAAAAAAATACTGGGATGAATGTCTTAGCATCCAGTCTGTCTATCCATCTTACCCCATTTTTCCTCTGCAAACTTAAAGTCCTTTGGCTAAACTGAAATGCTTGAGTCCAGAGAAATCACAACAATTTCAGATATTATGGTTTTTTTCTTTTGTGGAGGTAAAATAAAAAGTGGAAGTTAAAAACAGATGCAGACTTGTGGCCTATATTGGTCTGATGATACATCTGTCTCTATTGTAGCCTGCATGAAAAATCAAATCAAGATTATTAAAATGACGATTAGGCAAAAGAAATAATATTATAGTATAGTACTTGCACATGCTTTTTAGTGGGTTTATGGTTTTATTATGAGCTTTTATATGGAAAGATTTTTGGATTAATTGTGAAAGCATGACAGCGGTGAGATTTTCCTTAAACATCTCACCTGATTTCTATTTAGAGACTTGTTCGTGGAGGCTGTTAAAACAAGCTGATCGGTGTGTTTCAGACAATAGTTGTCATGATGGATCCCTCCTTAGACTCACGGTGAGCAGGAGTGGGCTGGGATGCTCCACAGATAGGAGGTGGGAGGAGAGAGAGAGAGAGAGAGAGAGAGAGAGAGAGAGAGAGAAGAAACCGCCTGGCTCCATCTCTCTCCTCCCCGTGACGTGGCTCGCTCTGGTCCCGGGGTGCTCCGCTCTCCGGTCCGGTCTCAGCCACAAACCACTTTTTTTCCCTTTTGCCTCCTCTCGACCGTCACCACGAGGCTGCGGTGCGACGCGCGCGCTGTTCCGGTGCCTGCGAGCTGCTCTGCGGGCAGCCGGTGTCCTCCTCCTCCTCCACCTCCTCCTGCTTCTTCTTGTTCCGCTCCACGCCGCCTCTCGTCTCGTCCCGCATATCAGTGAACTGTCTCCACTCTGTGCGTGAAGAGAGAGGAGAATCCGAGAGGAGAGGGCGGACACACATACACACACAGACACACGCGCGCGCACGCACAGAGAGAGGAGAGAGGTCGTGGTCCGTGGTCTCCTCTCCATCATCTCCAGCCTGAAGATGCTGAGGCTGGCCGGCGTGCTGGCTGTAGTGGCTCTGGGGTTGAGCGCCGCTCGCACCAAAGGTACGGTAGGTAGGTGAAGGGCAACTTGCTCTGTGTGCTGGGACTGATCAGGAGAGGCTGTGTGTGTGTGTGTGTGTGTGTGTGTGTGTGTGGATGCAGAGAATAGCCCATCCACATCTGATAACTGATTGCTGAGCTGCTGATTAGTTCAGAAGATGACTTTTATTTTCCTGCACTGTTCCTTTATGGACATGTGGACACTTCATCAGCCCTGATAGCACCTGAGGGTGTTTGTTTTATCCTCCATGGCATCCCTCTATGGAGACTTATAGCATCTCTGTGGTGCTCAATACTGTGACCTTATTACCACCTATTTTTGAGTTAATCTCATGTGGCATCACCTTAATATTGATTTAGGGTCTTGCAGTGTGATAGAGCATCCTCTTGTCATTTGTTGCAGCATCACTAATATTTTTTTAGGGGCTGGATGCAGGAGAAACCTGCTGTTGTATTGTTAGATGTAATGAGACTGTGGGTCTTTTCTGTTCCAGTTTGCTTGCGACTGATAGGTGAATGCAGGTGGGAGAAAGGCGGTGCAGGTCGTCTGTGAAGTTTTGAGTCAGAATCTGCAAAGAGGTCAACATTTGGGGCTCTTCTGATGCCTTTCAGTCAATATGAAGTCAAAGTGGAATGTGTGTGTGTGGCGTTATTAGAGCACATGTGAACCATAATTAGCTGATTGTGCAGTTGAAGAGAACAGCATGTTAACAAAATGCAAACAACTCTCTTCTGGAGAGTGACGACAGGATTTGAAAGCATGAGTAAATCGCTCCCAGATCTTAAAAAAATAGTAAAGATTATCATAGCCTTAAGAAAAAAAATCTACTGGCATGACTGGGAATGCAGAGCTCCTCTCCAGGCATCTTACAGAGACGTGTGAGTCTTCTTTCAGCAAATTGACCCAAACTTGAATGAAGCCACCTGAAAACATGCACATTACATGTATATGCAAATGAAGCATTGGTGGGGATTTACCAACAAGCTCATTTAATTCACAGCTGCAATTAGCCCATTAAAATTCCAAAACAAGTGAGAAATAATCCCCCAAAGCCACAGATATATGATAATGACATCCAGATGTCACAAATGTGTGCCATACTGTTGGCAGTTTTTGCTTCACAGCTGAGCTAATTTTAGGTCTTTCCCAGTATCCCCACTGCAGCGGGACCGCTCAATCCTCCAGCGAGCTTGCCATGTGCCGTAGGTAAGCGGGTAAATGCGGCAACAGGTTCGTGCTAATCAACTCCCTGTAGACCGAGGCTGGCTTTTACACAGCGAAATAACAAGGTGACACCTGTCAGTTTCGTCTGGCAGCCGAGAGACACCGCCAGTGTGATAAGCTGTTTATCCTCCTTGCCTTCCTGACACAGGAAAGAGCCTCCCTGCCGGTCGCCTGGCCGGCTGCAGGTGCAATCTTTGTTGTGCGTGTGGATGGAAAAATATATGCTAATAGAGCTGCTGCAGACCCTGACCCAGCCCAGAGGTCAAGCTTTTGCTTCCTATGCACTTTCATTTTAAATAGGATGTGCTTGCATCAGTGGATGACTCTCATGTGCTGTGGCTGTGTGTGTTCATGCAGAAACTGTTTATTACCTGTTTGGGGATATTGCTTATTAACCTGATATGTTCATGTATGTGATACAGCAGGAAATAAGAGGATAGTTGCACTGTTAGGAAGGATGTATTAATTCTTTGTATCCAGAGCTTGGCTGTGAAGTAAACAAAATACTGCCAAGTCAATGGGGGCTGAAGCACACCATGGTTCTAATTGATTCCCTAGAGCCACTGTACAGCGCAGTTAAATCCAGGGGAAAATAAGAGTCTATTGTCTCTAGGATCTGTTGCTACACTGACCGCCGCTGCCTTTCCCTGTCACAGTTGTCAGGAAGCAGAGCCGTAAGATACAACAAACCTAAATCATCTTCCGTGTCTTACCCCGGGAATCTGTTTCTCCGGTTCAGTTTTTTTGAAATGACAGTTGAAATAGTGCATTCGTGTCAAGTGTGGCAAAGGATCCGCCTCCGTAGTGCCAATGTGCGAACCTGTTTTCCAGATAACTTTGAAGCGCCGCTACTCCTGTCATTTTCTGTTTAGCCGCCGTTTCATTCCAGGAAAGCGTGGACGTGCAACTTCCTTTAATCACCGTCACCCTCGAGTCATCCATTCAGAATTAGCTCGTGTGTCTCTGAACGCGTGCGCAGCTACTTAGTATGTGTTTCAGTGTTGTCAGTAATCAGAGCTTGAAGCACTAACATCCCTCTGTGTGTGTGTGTGTAGGTGTGTGTTTGTGTGCGTGGGTTTTGCCAGTGCACGCGCGCTGAGAGTGATAGAGTGCATCCAACATGTTGACAGCCGCCAAGTATGCAAAAATTGGGCGAGGAGGTGATGTCGTTTACAAAGGAATTATTGCATTCGCAGATCCACGCAGTGGCTCAAACGATTTCCCCAGGACCGACCGTGTCGCCGCTCGACAGGGAGAATCTTCTGGCAGCGAAGCAGAAAGAGCTATAGAGTTTTTGCCAGTGCTGCCCGGAGCCCCGCTTTTGTGTAATTCCAAGCAATATGAACTCTGAATTTAGATAGCTCATTACCAGCACAGTATATTTTAATTCAGCTACCAACTGTGTGACTCTTTGTTGGTGGAACCTTTTTGCTGCTTTATTATGTCCAGATAAACACACTGTACTTTTTTTTTTTTTCATTTCCTGTCAGTAAACATGCAAACACTTAGAATGTAATATTCAGCCTTTTGGAAACGAGCTTCAGGCTGTGGCTATGGTGTGATGCCTGCTTGTGAAGTGGCAGGATTAATTGACACAGGTCCTATAATTTATGGTTTTCTATATAGGGCTTCTGTGTGTGTGTGTGTGTGTGTCTGGGCGCGTAAGCCGGTGCTTTTGTGTGTGCGCACAAGGGATAAAGAAAGCCAAGAGGATAGACATTTGAGGATCCCATTAGCAAATAAAAAAGGGGGGGTGACAAAAAACAGAGGCAGATTTATGTCCCCCTTTGGAGAGTGGAAGTGCATTATGGGAGCACTCTATAAATCCTCCAAAGAGTCTGTGACACAGGATGCAGCACAGATCCTGCCCGGCCTCGCCACGACCACGGGAAGCAGGGCTCAGCGGCGCGGAGGAACACCACCGATTTTTTTTTTTTTTTTTTTTTTTCACAAACACTTGCTTTGTCTTCCGTTTTCAAAGCTTCGCTGATCTCTGTACAGCCCCACGCCGTTTAGGAAGTAGGAGGACTCAGTGGCTGCAGCAGTCGGAGGAGGGCCAAGCTTACTGATCCCAGCGCAGATCCACAGCCATCAGAGACAAAAGATGGAGTCAGGGTGGATAAGTTTAAGCTATCGTCTTCAAAAAAGGGAGGAGAAGCAGGGTTCCTGTGATCCTATGATTACTGACACTAGATCAGAAGGAAGCTCTGCAGCCAGCCTTGTGACTCGAGTATCCCACAGCTTCGACTTTTTAGTGAGCAAATGCTGTTTTTATTGCTAATAATAAATCAGGCCTTTCGTTTGCACCTCAATGTTAAGTATAGGATGAATGTTGGGTTCCTGTTGTGTAGGTGTTTGCTGCCTCCTTGTAAACATACACAGAAAGTCATAAATGAAAGGAAGTTTTGTCCCTGAGAACTATTATCAGATGTTAGTGAAGTGTGCTTATCTAAGGTATTCCACCATGGCCTATACACTTCCATCTTCCATCTTTACTCTATATACAGTATCTGACTTTTTTTTTCAATCTCTTTTTATTTTTGCCTTTTCCAACTCTATTATCTCTCTCGATGTGGAGGGAGGAGGGTGGGTTTTTGGAGTGGAGTCACAGTAAGCAAGCATGTAGTTCAGTAGCTGACTGAACTGGGAGCACCACGCAGTGAGTGGGTGTCTCATTTTCTCTTCCTTTTTTTTTTTTTTTTTTTTTTGAGTCTGTGAGTGGTCACGGCTGACCATACTTGGCAGCAGATATTCAGACATCCAAGGCCCATTGATTTGCCCTACAAAGTGTGAGAGAGAAGAGAAGAGTGAAGAGAGAGAGAGAGAGAGAGAAATTTGATAAGAGACAAGGCCAGAGTGGGTTTTGCAGAATTAAGTTAAAATCCCCAGTGTCTGTTTGAGGTGTGTTTGGAGAGAGAGAGGAAATGACTGAAAAGAGAAGGAAAAGAATTTGCACCACAAGGAAAGGAAACGAGACTTAACATCAGAAAAAGGAAAGTAAGCAATAGGCAGATTAGGGGAGAGAAATTCGGTTAAAGTTTCAATCTTGACCTTGGAAACAGCCATTATAAAAATCCCTCTACAAGGTGCATTTAGTAACTGTTTTGAAGCTTCATCAGCAGATGGAGTTTGCCCAGCTGTAGTTTAAATATCAACTTAACTTAAAAGAGATGTATTGGCATACAGTTTCAGCCAGTCTGCTTCATCTACATGCCCACTTTGGTCGCAGTGTCAAATACCCCATTCTACACTTAGCATTACAGGAGCACAAGTAAAGAAGAGCCATTAAGTCGGTGAAATGTAATATGTTTTACACATACGCATCTATTTTGAGTCTGAGAACATCAGCCACAATAAATCTGTCAAACCAGACCAAATATGACTATAGCAGAAAACCCTTGAATGTACTGAATTGGTCAAGGCTGCACTTTGATACATTATATTAGTGAAATGTGAAAAGTGAAATTTTACACTCACATACTTTATACTGTAAGACTGTAGACAGACACAGCTGAATGTTTTGATTTTTACATTCATTTGAATCCACCACTTTGCCAAAAGTATGTGAAAACCAAACCACTACACTCCTATGTTATTGTTGAACATCTGATTCCACAGCCACAGTCATTAGTCTGCTGCTTAAACAGTCTTGTGGTTTCAAGTCTCCTACCAGATTTTGAAACCTGGCTGCTTCCAGCACTGATGTCAGACTTTAAGACAGTTGGTGTTCACATTCATCCCAAAGGTATTGCACAGAGTTGAAGTCTAGTTCCATCATACAAAACTGTGTTTAGCTTTTGTTTTTATTTCTTAAGTCTAACTGCATGTTTATGTGTGAGCATGTGTGTGTGTGTGTCACACTTCGTCTCCACTTCTTCAGGATAATCAAGTTTGTTAGATGTTACAAGCATCTTTGCCAGACTCTCACCATGCTCTTTTGGTGATTTGCTCTCATGGCCTACGGTATATGGAAAAGACTCCACTTATACACTCACACACATACATACACACCCAAGAGCTCTCCCAGATTTTTAAAGGACTCCACTTCAGTCCTCCTCTCTCCCTGCTCTTGTATTCCTCCAATCACTTACCTCCAGTCCAATCTAACCAGTGGACTCTCTTCTATTTTTCAATGTGGGGTGATGACACATTCGTATATGAGACACACACAATACACAGGCACACACACACTGATGAGTAGCAAAGGGTTACACAGACAGATAGAGCCTGACCTGTCCCTCTCCGCCAGCTGGGTCTAGCTGACCTCAGAGGAAATGATCAGAGGGAGAAGATGGAGAGCGGTAGAGGACGAGCGAGAGGAGAGAGGGTCAGAGAGAAAGCTGCAGATCTTTGTCTCTGTGACTCATAAATCTTCACACTTGACAGGTGGAGCACTCGGAGTTGAGTGCAGACTTTTATAATGGACATGCAGACAGAGTGTCTGAGTATAGACCGCTCTCTGCTTTTAGTGTTGACTGTGCTGACCAGTTTTATATTGTTAATACTGTGTGTTTAATGAAACTAACCATCTGTAAAGCCATAGATTATCTGTACATTCTTATCCTGCACAGCTTTGTAGAGGGCTGGAGCCTATCTCAACACACACTAAACAATTTTTTGTTGCTTTGAAATTAGATAGATATTTGATCAGCTCAGACAAATATCTATTCTGACTTAATATACAGTCTCATTTCTCACATACAGTGTCTGCAAACTGTCCTACTCTGCACTTTGACAGTAACTTGCTGGCATATTAAACTTGAGTTAAAGGAAAAGTTGGCATTTTGGGAACCACTGGGACTATTTCTTGGCTGGCCAAGGAATGACATTTACATAAACAAAAAAACATTTTTAGAGATATATTTATTAGTGAGCTTCACAGGTGGATTTTGTGACATCTGTTGCATGCTCCAGATTCCAGTCTCAAAGCTATGCTAAGCTAATGCTAAATGCTGACTCTGACTACTTACTATCATACAGATATTGACGTGGGAGTAGTGTCAGTCTTGCCATCTAACTTTTTGCAAGAAAGTGAATGAGCATATTTCAGAAAATGTTGAATTTTCCCTTTAAGATGACTGAACTACATGGATGCCTGTAAAATCGCTGAAAGCAAGACAAAATGACCTTAAAGCTGGAACTTGGAACATTTGGTCTTTTGCATTTTTTTCCTCACACCACTGGCTATTAAGTCACTTTCTTTGCTCTTCTTCTTATGCTTGCTGTGGTATATGCTTGTGGTCAGTATAAGATTCCTGTGCTTTCACTTCTATGGGCAGCTCCATATTAAGGTGGGCCTGCAAGCAGCTACACATACTCTTCATTGTCAGTCCACACACATAAGGCCATTAGAAACAGTTAGCACTACGTATTTGCTAATGGTTTCCAAGGTTGATGATTATCCACAGGTATTGGGCTGCCCGCGCACACATTAATCAAGCGATAATTTTTATTTCCTTCATTAGTCTAAAGCTCGGCTCAAACACAAACACACGAGCGCACAACACACAAATACACACTACACAACCAGTCCCTGTGTGATTTTGCCTTGATGATTGTGTTAAGTGCTCATCACTCGCGTGTCTGTTCTCCTCTTTCAATTAATCCGTCCATTTCCCCATGAAGGCAACAGTTGTCATCCCATATGCTTACCACTTACAGGCTGAACAGGAGCTGGCAGAGCTTATACCTATGCATCCAAACATTCCTGAACATACACAGACGAATAACGAAACACATGCTTTTCTAAGAACATGAACACATGACAACACACGCATTTTATTGTCCAATTGCAGATGCACGGGCTGGTCGTGCTCTTGAGCTTCAGCCAGGGGTCCACAGATACGGAACCTGATAAAAAGCATGTTATTTAGTGCTGGTTGTTGTGAGTTACAGTGCCGGTGTCTGCGCCCCTGGCGTTAGTCCAGCCTGCCAGCAGATGCTACAGAGTCTGTCACCCTTCTGCGGTGGTTATGATGGGTAGTGATTGGAGACAAGGTCTGCCTGTATATGTCTGTTTAGCTGTATTATCTCTCTCCTGCTACTTTCTTTTCATGTTCGCTGAAATGTGAGTCATTATTACTTCTAAAGCAAAAAGAGCTGGGTGTGAAACATTTAGCCTTGCTTAATACACTGTATTATCAAGCCTATGTATATTTAATATGCGCTGATGCATCCTAGATTACTAGAAAGGCTTTGAAAGCTGCATCACAGCTGTTGTTTTGATGGCAGAGAGTGTGATTCTCATTCTCCTTTTAGAAACACTGTGTGCCGCTGAAATTCGCAAGACAACAGTCGAGTTTCTGCACATGCAGACATGAAGCGAGTGTCTGTCGCTGTCCTTGGTTCTGAAATGAGCCAATGACACTCGGCAAGAAACTGCAGCAGTGGAGCTATCCATTGTGCTGAAAGCAGGCCTACTGGACGATTTCATCTTTCCATTAGCTCGTGCCTCACTGTGAGTGGGCTTTTGCATACACCAGTGTGGAGGAATATTGGAGGGGAGGAGATATGTGAGAACACGCCAGGGACCTGACAGCCTGTCACAGCTATGATAAGGCTGAGCAGTGATTGATGGGTGACAGATGGACGGGTGTGAATGGCCAGGAAATGTGCAGCATTTCAATGATAATGCTAAGCGGCACTGTTTTAACATTTAGCTCTCGTATAGTGAGACATAATGCTAATGTAAGACTGCATGATGGGATATTCTGATTTAATTTCAAGACCCTGGAAACCTGTTTTTACAATCCGCTTTTAATTTAAAAAATTTCCACAAAATGGAAAACAGTACAAAGACAGTATATTTAATGTTTGACCTCATCAACTTCATTGATTTTGTAGAGTTATGAATTTGGTGGCAGCAACATGTTTCCAACAAGTTGGGACAGGAGCAACAAAAGAAAGTTCTGGACTGATCCAAAAACACCTGTTTGGTTCATTCCACAGGTAAACAGGTTCATTGGTAACAGGTTATAGGATCATGATTGTAAAAAAAAAGAAAAAAAAAACAACTAAGGATGTTTTTTTATATATACCAATGTAGTCACAAATATTGAATGTTATAGAGAAATGCTGTTTTTTTTTGTGTTCCTGTGTTATTGACCACAGCTACAGGTGAATGTTTCTTAAGAATGAGGATGAGACAAGGATGCACATGTATGTTTGCAAGAACAATGGGTGATGCATTACAAGTTCCTGTCATAGGTTTCATGCTGTTCTGCTAACTGACAGTTGATGGCAGTGTGTAAACAAAGGCAGTGAAGAAGAAGGAAGCTAGCAAACACGGTGTGAACAATGCATGATATCAAATATTTCAAAAATCCATTTGAAAATGATTCGTGAGGAAGGAAACACCTCAAGGATATAATCAGTGCAATTTGGGGAAAATCACCGAATCTACTGAAGATAAGTGTTCATGAAAATCCTTCACATGGTACCTTTTAAGTTTCGACAGTTTTCAGGGGCTTTAAAATCAAAGCACTGATTGAGAATATACAAATCTGGAGTGTGTGTGCCCATGACTCTCTCGAGCATCAGGGCCACGGAGCCAAGAACCATAAAGCATCTAAAAATAAATAGTGTTCCAACAGTATGAAGTGTATTGAGTTGTGGCCAACAATTCTCACGTACCGGCTGCTCTGCCATATTTTCAACCTGCCATAGAGATCTCAGCACAATGATCCATGAATCCTGCGGCTTTGTGATGAGTTTGTCGAGAAGTGTGCGCGCCGTGTGTGTGTTGTGACTTATGAAAGACGACGCCTCCAAACTTGAAATATGTCCATGTAATATAGTGTCCTTCATTCCAGGACATCTGTAGTGAGTGTTTGCTCATACACGCACACACACACACAAAAAAAAGGAACAAACACACACACATGCACAGGTGGAGCATTTGAAACGAACAGGTGGGACCGGCTTTGTGTAGAAGACCTGTCATGGATGCAGCAATTTTATCCTTCCGCTGTAACTGGGGCACTGACACACACACACACACACACACACACACACACACACATAAGGGCACACACTGCGAGCTCCTCCTCTACCCTTTGTAAAGGTGCACCCTGGTTCCCTGTGGCTGTTGCACAGGCTCAGTAATTGCATTCCCAAACACGTGTGTGTATATGTCTTTGTGTGTGTGTGTGTGTGTATGTGTGTGTGTGTGTGTGTGTGTGTGTTTACCTGCCTCTAGGTCAAATCCTGCGGGACGTGAACCCTCTGCTGGGTTGTTTCATTTTTTAACGGGACGCTCAGGGCCTCATTTGTCCCTGTGTGTTTTGGGAGAAATCACCAAGGTGCTCCCTCCCCAGGAAGAAAGAGGAGAGGGGGGGAGAGCAGAGAGTACCTGCCAGCTCTTATACAAGCCCAACAGGCTTTTTTAGTTAGCACAAAACTCAATTTGTCACAATTTGATTGTTGCAAAACCTGCATGTTTATTGTGATTTGGGCCAGTTGTCAAGCTGCAGCCGCTGCTTTAGCTCATATTTGTGTCCTGTATCTCTTCATCCTTCGCTCTGGTCCTGCGGCAGACAGCAGCCTGGCTGTAGCAGCTCCCCCCTGTGTTACCAGGAGGAGGATCTGGGTCACTGTGTACCTGCTCCTCCCATTGCTTTACATCCTCTCACTCCCCCTTGTTCATCCTCTGTTTCTATCTCCCTCCATCTTACCCTCATCTGTGTCTTTTCCATGTCTGCCTTTGTCTAATCTCGGACCAAATTATATCACAAATTCAAATCTCCCCTCTTTTTTTCTTTTTAATGTTTTCCAATCTTCCGTCCTCATCTTTTTCCTTGCTCCCACTGGGATTTCCTGGTGTAGCATTAACGTGGAGGTAATTACCGACGGCGAGGCTTAGCCAGGTCTTATCACACTGTTCTCTCCTTCCCTCAGGATGTGTCTCTCCCCTCTCTCTTTCTCTCTCAGTCTCCGCGTCTTTCACCAGGACCCCATGGAGATTCTCCTTTTGGAAAGGCATTGGGTTAAGGACGTTTAAAAGCTAAAATTTTAATGTGACTTTTTTTTTTAAGTCCTGCCTTCGGAATAGCTTTTGTTGACTTTATTAGGCTAGCTGAGGCTTTATCAAGGCCAAACGTTCCCTGAAGAGACTGTGAGAGTTAAGCAATAAAATGCACAATAATATAGGTAAACACCCTGGCACGCACACACACACACACACACACACACACACACACACACACATACTGTATGCATGCATACCCTTAATGCATATCTCAGTCACACATACATAAATACATGAACATATGTTGACTCATACATGTAAACAAGAAAAGTTGTGCAAAGTATGCAGGAAACACACATCCTCGTCATGATTTATTCTCCTTCCTCACATGCATGAATACTGTAGTACATGTTCGGACATTGTGGTCTAGGAGCTAATAATAAGGTGGTGAATAATTAAGGTGCTATGCTCGTTCATTAAACACTCAAAAATGCTTGGCAGGAGACACACACACACCCTTTTCTCAAGCCTTTTCTGGGTGCCCCCCACCTCTCCTTCGCTCTCCCTGCCCTCTATTTGAATATCTTGTCACTTGGAGTAACTGTATGTTAACATGGATGCCCATGTGCAAGTGCTTGTGTGTGTGAAGGTCACTCATTTTTCTAACCAGCACATCATTATTAAATCATGAGTTCACCCTTGGCTCACTCATCACTCCTGCTTCTCAATGTTTGGTTCTTATTTTGTGCTGGGGTTGTATATGTGTGTGTGTGTGTGTATTTTTATTTTGTACGTGTGAATGTGGAAAGGCAGGTATGGTGTTGAATGTGTTCATGCATGTGCATGAGTGTACTCGTGTTGTGTGTGTGTGTGTGTGTGTGTGTGGGCCTGGGCCCCCATGAGTTCTCATTATGGTGAGAGTGGATGGCCGAGCCCAGCCCTAACATCTGTCTCTGAGAGTGGAGGGGCCCCACACCGAGCTCTTAGCCAGGGAACACCCTCGGAGGAGAGGCTGCTTCTTGCTGCATAACAAGCCACACCGCTGCTCCTCACTCCGCAGAAAAGTTCACTGCTGTACTCCACATCAACTCTTACATTGATGTTTTTATTACATGTAGCACTTTAACATTACACTGCAAACAGATGTGTCCACCAGAGAGGAGACAGTCGGCCTCTCCAGTCATGATGCTGCATTTAATGCTGTGTGCTACCTGGTCACTTATAACTAGAGCCTGACTGATACATTGGTAGGCCGATGCTGGGTTCACACAAATATATAATTATTGGCAAATACATTCACAAAGGAACAGCAGATTTCTGTTTTATTGGCTGACTTTAATATTGTTTTGTATTTGTTTGTTGTGTCATGTATTTTTATTATTAGTTATCAAAATGGAATTTGGTCTAATATGAAATCTGATAGGATACGACTCATGTCTATCATTGCTGTCACGGTCATCGATTTTTAATATTTTTGGGGTGTTTTTGCCTTTATTTGAGAGTGGAGGGTTGAGTGGTTTCCTGGACGCCCCACTGTTGCTGTCATAAGCAAGTTTATTGTTCTTCATTCTTGAGCTCGAAAACAGCATGTTGAGTGAACAATCTCACAACAAGGTCTGTTTTGTAGCTGCTCTGGTGCTTTCAATCATATCATAGGATCTTCATTAGCAGACAGGAATTTGTTTTTTTTCCGATCACTTTAAGGAATTCTTGTGCATTTTGGCTTAAAAGCAAGAAGTCTTTTTGAGTTGAATGTTAAAATGCATTGTTCGTAACTGCCTTTCAGAGCTACACATAGAAGAATTTTCTGATCTGATGCCCCCAATCTGCAGAGCCACATTGTTTGTCAGTATCCTTCAAAGTTGTCTCAAAACACTGCTGAAAAAATAAAACCATTTTCTTATCAATGTTTAAGTTTTGGCAGAGGCTTAGGCACAAAAATGTTTTGATTTGTGTTAAATTTACAGCTTCTTTAAAGGTTACAGGACCTTCATTGTCAGGGTTACAGTGATAACTGTGCGGTTAAGTTCAGGAAGTGATTTTGGTTGTGGTTTAAAAAAAATCACTGCTGACTGTCGGAAGCAAACAGTTGACTGTGGCAAAGTCCAACATTTTGACACGGCCTTTGCAGACTTTGTTGCTCAACAACCTCAGACTACTTCCTCCTTTGCTATAAATAAAAGTGCTGGAGGCCACTAGAGGTCTTTGCCACTTGAACATAAACACATGCCGGGAGATTGTCCATCGTTCTCACAGACCTTTATTCCAAAACCTCTGAGTTTGAGTATGTCAGAAAAGACCCGTCAATGTCACTCTGATTGACTCATTTTTTTTCTTTTTGCTTGGTTAGGGTTAGAGGGTTAGGGTGGACAAAACATAACAGGCTATCAGAACAATGGCACGACATCTGATCCTGTCGTTTTCCTTTGGAAGACAAAAGCTGAAGCTCATACTTGATCATGCAATATGACTAAAAGCTCCAGACCAGCTACTGAATGAACCTTGTGCTGAGATTGTTCAACAGTTATTGTGCCACTGTTTACTTGGTAAGTTTACTGTTGCAGATGGTCATCATCTCAGTCTATGTGACAAAAACACCAGTCCATGTATTTGGACTTGTCTTTGGATTTTTGTTATTATTTTCAAGTATCAATATTGGTATCAGCCTCCAAAATCCAATATCGTCCACGCTCTAGTTTTAACAAGAAACTGACTTCTCAGAATGAAACAGAGTGCGACCGGTGCTAAAGCTTTCATGGCTTCTCACAATGACAGATGGCGGAACGAGCGAAAGGCCGACGGAAAAAAAATCCCTCTCAACATGTTTGTCCTCTCGAGTAAAGACAAAGAGAAAATAAACACAGTGACACCCACCAGAGAGCCGGGGACACATTTCACCATCGTCTTCGTGACAGGGAGCGCGGGCTTACGCAAAATGTGGTTTTAGCTTAGAGGAACGCAAATGACTACACACAGAACCTTTAATATTTAAAGGAGTACATTAAAATGATATGACAAGGCCGTGCTGGGAAAGACTTGGACGTGAGATCTAAGCTTGAATATGTCTTTTGTTTTTCTGTACATATGATAAAATAATGATATGATGATTCATTCGCTCATTATATTTTTCTTCTTTTATTTATATGATATTTATAAAGCTGATCACGCTCACTGTTTGTATGAGCCTTTGCTTCTTTCTTAAGGATGCAGTGTTGAAAAGTGGCAAGTCAGTTGTATTTTTATAAAATTCTCAACCTCAGATGCCCAATTAGATGCCCATAAATTTGGCTCATATGTGCACTAATTACTACCAATGCTGTTGGATAGGTTCAGGTTGGTCAGAGCTCTGTATAGGCCAGTTAAGTTCATCCACTCTGGGGCTGTCACTTTTTTAATACCATTTGATTAAAGATAAAAAACAATGACAATGCTGGTTGTCTGCCTTGTTGGACTCAAGTACACAACGCTATTGTTTTATTCTTTTCTGATACAAAATGTGGGAAAAACTAGCCAGCTGCGTTCAACAGACGATGATGACACAAAATCATGTGAGAAGTAATTTTTGCATTTTGCTTTCAACATGATAAATGGAAGAATTGTGGATAAAGGTATAAGGCTGATTGCTATGTTAGCCTGTCTTGCAAGTGAGGCAGAGTGAATGACTGGAACTACATAAATTCTACAACTTAGCAAAGGATAAAGTTGTGAATTTCCTCAAATTACATAAGTCTTTTGAACTTGAATGAAAATGACAGCCCCTTTTTTCCCCACCAAACTTGGAAAAGAATTATCATGTTGAAGGATGAATGGCTTCCCCTAAACTGTTGCCACAAAGTTGGAGAGATGTTTATAGCCTCAAATATTATTGCATGCTGTAGCATTAATATTTCAGGTCTTGCCTAAAGCATAAAAAGCCCCTGCTCCAGACCAGAGGTGCATGGGAAATGTTACCCACCTGCTGAATATGCCTCACCTGACTACATGTGCAAAAATCTCGAAAGACAACACTAATAATTATCATAAGCCTCAACTTTCTCTTGAGAGTACAAATGACCTGCACAGGCTTTTCTCCATCACCGTTTTTCTCTGTTTCCTGTGAGTCACGCTCGAATGTATTGAGAAGAAATGAAACAATCCATCTCTGCCTCATAAATACAAAGACACATCAACTTTCTGATCCTTCACTACATCTCAAAATCACACAAATCACAATTTTATGTTGCCTGAATACACACACAGCTGCTACCTTTTACTTTCACACACATACACACGCACCATTTAAATATCAATGGGCCCTCTCCTTTTATTCCATGACGCGGGTCCCCAAACAAATAGATTATATCTAGCTGTGTGGTATTTCCCAGGTGGTATTTTTGAGCGCTCGAGTGTTGGCCACCTGATGCTCCACAACATATGAAATGGCTGTTTGTGTATGTGTGTGTGTGTATGTGAGACGCCCCGGCCCTGCTGTTCTCTGCCCTCTGAGTCTTTCTCAGTCCTGGTGAGTCTCTTTCCATCTGTTTGAAAGGAGTGACAGTTCTCCCCTACTGTCTACAGCCAAAAGGGCTGAAACACTCCTAGAGGGGTGCCAACACTTATTCACACACTTGCATATAGACACATCTCGAGTCTTGATGCACTCCTCCACCTCTGAGTCGCCCCCCTTCTCCTTTCACTCCACTTCTTTTTATTTACCTACGTCTAGTTTGTACCTTTCACTTTGTGTGTGTATGCCAGTCAGTTTGCTGCTGTGTAGTGAATGACTTGCCCCGGCTGGGTGGGTAATTTTCCGGTGGCATTGGTGCTTTCATCCATGCAGTCTCTCGGGGCGCGGTGTTTATGAATTGACATCGTAATCACGCCTTTGCCACTTTCTCTCCATTTCCAGCACCTTGGGAGGGCAGGCGGGAGGGTCTCGGGTTTATATGCAGATGCTGGGGGAAAAAAAAAAAAGAAGAAAAAAACGAAATGATGGAAATCTGTGACAGACTGTTGCAAGAGGGCAGGAGAGACAACGGCAGAGAATAGGTGAGCGACTGACTGACAGGTTGAAATTGAAATAGGAAGAACACACTGAGGCCGTAAGAAGGAGAGACGGACAGAGGAAGCAAATTGGATATTTTGTCGAATCACATTAAAAGATGCTATCTTTTGCATTTTCATATAAATAAATGTTATTATTTTATTTATTATTATAGTTTATTATTTCTTTCTTTCTTGACATTTACCATCGTCAGCTGTCAACAGACCCTGCTGGTTTGCAGAAAAATACCACGAGCCTCTTTATCAAAGCCCAGAGCAAGTTTTAAATGTGTGCATAAGAACGGCCCCATATGAACAAGTCTGCTTCTGGAACCACAGGATGATTTACATATAGAAATACCCAGAATGCCATTTTTGGTCAAGTACATCTGTTAAAAAAAACAATCCTAGAAGCCTTCAAATAGAGTTACTTTTCGTGGAGAAAGAATATTCTGTACTGATGCATCACAGGAGTAGGCACGTAGTTAAGCTTCCCAGCATGCACTGGGGCCAAAGGACTTAAGGACATAAGTCTTATTTTATGTTTATCTTATCTGTGTTTTACATTGTGCTTTATAGTGTTTCTTCCACACTTTTGTTATGACAAAATTATTTGCTATGCATGAATGCATTTAGACTGGAAGTGATGTGGTCTCACTACAATGCAAGAAAATGGTTTTGTTTGAAATGGTGATGTGCCTGTTGCTCCTCTTCCACTATAAAGTACAATGCCAAACATTCTTTTCAACATTTGTAGCTGAAAAAACCAAGATCGCCAAATGAAATTCAGCTAAACCAAACAGTCAGTGTTTTTTTTTTTAAACTTCCAGAAGTGGCTTGTCCAAGAATAAATGAAGATACAGCACTGTGGCGGCATGATTCCAAATAAACTGGTCAAATAAAGACTTGTGGGACACATAACATAATGAATGCATTTGTTTTTAATTAGCTTTTTCACAGCTTCAGTTTCACAGAAATGGATTGCTGTAATTACATCAATTGAAATTAAAGGTAGTGAAACAGATTAATAACAATTGAGCGTCCTTAAAGTGAGAGGAAGTAACTTTTAAAAAGAACAAACAAAACATTTTTTATTGTCTTACAGAACATTGCAAGAACTTATGTTGAAGGTGAAGAACAGAAATGAAATATTCAAAACGTCTTGTTACATAAAACGCTGATATATGTAATTTGAAGTGGGGCATGGTTGTTTTCTTCTGTTTGGTACGATTGTGAAAAGCAGGGCTTCTATTCCCAATGGGAGGCCAGTTGGATTACCTTTGTTTTCCAGTGTGCCATGCCACTCCTAGCTGCTGCAACTGAGCCTTCGGTAACAACCCCGGCTTTGTTAGCTCTTCTTACATTCAAACTTGTTTTTGTCTGTTCTGTATTCTCTCGAGCCTCTGAAGCTGCATGATGAAATACAGAGGTAGCGGCGTTGAGACGCATAGGCAATGGGAAGGGGATTAAAACCTTTGCTCTGTGACACTGTAAAGAGCAGATGCCTTTTGATGTGAATGAAATTTGCTCATCCGGTGTCGTACACCAAAAGGAATGAAAGAATAATCGCAATTATAATGCCTGACACCCAGATATGCAAACACACACGATTTAACATTTGTGCATGTGAAAATTTCATTTCCTCTCCTCTAAACTTTATCTCTGTGTCTTCCTCTTTCTTTTTATATCTCTTGCCTTCTCCCTCTCAGCTTCCTTGTGTCTAACTCACTCCCTTTGAGCACTGTGCTTTATTGTTTACCACAGAATAGGAGCTCTTTATTCGGAGGACTTAACTTATTACGATCCCCACTTTCACGACATGGGTCATGATTTCCACCTTTTTTTTACTCTTTCCACTTCTCTCCCAATGTCATGGCCAAAGTGGCAGAGAATTCAAGGTCTCATTGAGCAAATACAGTTAATAAAATGCCATTACAAGGGGAAAGAGGGCATTTAATAGCAGGGTGGATTTGAGCTGGAAGCAAGAGATTAGGGTGCAGTGTTTTACTGGGCAATTCTCTCAGAGTCATTCTCTGTCGTCTCGATTCCATCTCCCGGGTTTATGGACAGGAAGGTGTCCATAAAGTCACATGGGTGAACGGACACAGGATGGAACTGTGTGTCTGTGAGTGTGAGGTCGGATGATATGTGTGTATCTGCTTGGCCCGAGGTTCGATCCGGGCAGGTTTTTCAAGGCTGATGCTAATGGTCCCTTTTTTTCTTTGAGATTGCTGACAGCAGATATTTCATGCCAATATTCACCGTCCTTCATACTTAATGTGTTTAACATTATGGGGCAAGTTGCTCAGTTGTGCTAACAGATTTTTTGGGCTCTTGCAAGCTGTGACACATCAACACCCTTTAAGTTGATATGGTAGACTCGTCAGCAAAACAGTTGCTTATTTACACAACCAGGAGTTACAGCGAAACGCTATTATTAATTTCTAAATCCAATATTTGCTCTCTCGTAACTCTGCTTTTGGCCTCTACCAGCTCCTGAGGGAAATGTCTGGCTCCTCAGCTGCTAAATACCCCACCATGTTCACCAGCCTTTTGCTATCTGTGTCTGTCATTCGGTGATGAGCAGGTAGCGTAATGAGGGTTTTTCGAGCCTTTTTAGCTGGAAACTGCTGCCTGCCGTGGCTGAAAACAATGAGAGCAGTGAGAACGAACCAAAACAATTAATTTGCAGCTGGACAGCTAAACAATGAGCTCACCCTCAGCTAATTACTCGTGCAACCCCTCTCGTATTGTCACATTGTTTTTACACGATCATTGGACTCGTGGTTATTCTAAAAAAAATATATATATATATATATCAATGATAGCTGCTTTAAGTTGAAGCGCATTTTGAGACATCCATTCTTTAATTGAATCTGGCTGAGTTTCAGAGTGTTATCACAATTAAAGGAGTGATAAGAGTTGCCTCCGAAGCAGCAAGCAGATATCGTGTGACAAAAAAACTCTCCACTGAAAAGAGGATATATCATATCAGTTTATATTTGTGTTAGCAGGAGGTGCAGATGTGATCAGTTATAACATTAACACAAATTGCAGACATATCAGCTTGAGCACTGACTGTCATATTGCATTCTACTATATAGCTATAATGAAAATATGTCCTGCCCAGTTTGTGCTATTGTTGTTTGATCTTGGCGTCACAACTGCATATCACTAATTTCTTATCCTTGCTACCCAGCTCACATTCAGCTCCACTGCATGCCTCATTTTTTGGCATGGCGACCACCATGCTGCACTCCTTTTGAGCCAGTGCAGTGCCATTACCAACACCGGCTGCCAGGGGCAACGGGCCGGCTCCACGGGACTGGAATGCAGCCGTGTGAGTGTGTGTGTGTGTGTGTGAGAGAGTGTGTGTGTGTGTGTGTGTGTGAGTGTGGGTGGGTGGATGGCAGGCAATCTGTCGCTTGTTTACACTTTATATATCACTCTCTGGGTGCTGTAAATCTCCATCGGTGTCTGTCCACCAGCATCTCCCTCCTGGTTGGATTACATCTGCTTTTTGCTCTCTTTCTGTCTTCTTGTCCTGCTGTACTGTATGTGTATCCTACTATAAATCACTGTGTGACACGCTGCGGCTCCTTCACATGGTGTCTTTTTTTCTTTTTTTTTTGTGAGCGAGCGCCGGATCACTCCCTTTTCTGACATCCGTTAAACTTCGAAAGCCTGCAAGAGTGAAATCGCTATTGATCTGCGTAATGGAAGGCGTGATGCTCCTATCAGTGTGGTGATGTCATGGGATGAGACACAGACAAACACAATCTTTTCCCGCTGGCTGCCTGGAGACGCAACCTATATTATCGATCCATCACTTAAGTGTCACTTTTTCCACAATTGATCTGCCCACCTGAAATCTGGCCAATGAGCAGGAAAAAAAACGACCTGAAATTAAGGCGGAGAGGGAAGCGCTTTTGATGCAAGGCTGCTAAATATCTCGTTCCTCCTTAACGGCCACACTTCACAGGTCATCGAGGGGCCAGGGCTGTTATCATGAAAAGCTTGCTTCGCTTATGGAGCGCCGTCTTGCCAAACGACAGCGATGGCTCCAACAGAAAAATCAATGCCTTTCCACCCCCATCGGGGCGAGTACCTCTAAAAGCATTTTCTATCCTGCTTTTCAGCAGCATTTATTAATCTTTCAGCAGCTGACTCTTGTCTCCCTCTCTATCTTAACATCTGGGATGAGGCTTAAGTGGTTACGAGCTTCCCTCGCTCAGAAAAAAAGGAAGAGGTCACTGGAAACAGATCTTTGCTGTGCAGGGACAGATGATTGTGCTTTTGTCGTGGATGTGGATTGACTTAGATTGCTTGGTCATTCATAGTAAACTGACAGTTATACAGTGGGGGAATTGACACTTCTATGTTCAGTGAAATATTATGAATAGGAAAAGTACAACAAATACAGCTGCTGTCTGCACCGTGAAGGAAATATAAAGGCCAATGAATATTCAAAAACTTTTCTCACTTTGTCAGCTCATCCAAAGTAACTCAGACACTTTGTAAATTGGGAGATTTTCCAAACCTCTCTGCTCCTCTTGAGAATCCATTGATAGAGGCAACTGGAGAGGTCTCGGAAATATTCTGCTCAATTTATCAAGTCTTTTCAGTTGTGAAGGAAGGCAGGAGAAGGAGAGAAGCGTTTAAGAGTGCCTGGCTCGAGGCCCAGACGACTGGCTATGGGCTGTTTGTCTAAGTTGTCTGATTCAGCCGTTGATGGAGGTATTATTTGCTGTTGGAGTAAGGATGAGTTGCAGCAGATTGTGTGGAATACGAGGGATTTTCTCAGCTCCTGGCTCATGGGCAGGGCTATAGAGGAAATAATCCCTTGACAAGTGCAATATGAACGAAATCCTCGATGGGGGAAAATCCCATGTTTACTTGGACATACAATTCCACCACCTCCATTACTGCTAAGGCTTTTATTTGGGAATGGTCACGGTGTTCCTGCTAATGATTATTTCCACTTTGACCCCTGCTGTTTGATATATAGCAATTTGAGAAGGACTATGAAAGATTATGAGCCAGAGACTGCAGGTCCATTTGCACTTGTGGATATGAAAAGTCACATATATACAGTATAAAAACACACACACAAACACACATCCTTGTATTGCTCTCCTTCTGAGGGTCCTCCACTGACTGCATTTATTCCCAACTCCCAGCTTGAGCCACCAATACAACTTCTGTCAACTTAACACCGACATTAATTGTAACATCACTCTGAACATACATCCTAATGTTCATAATGCAAGCATCTGTATTTGCAAACATATCCTCATGTCAATTTTTCATTTGCTTTCCAAAATTTAGTGTTTAGGCCACATGACTGGAAAGAGATAAAGAATAGAGAAACCCATTGAAATGAACAGTATTCCAGCATGAAAGTATTATTAAAAGTCCTATTAAAATAATTTTAGCAGCAATTTCACCAGCTTTAATTTAGGCTCCTAAAAATATTGAACATGGGGAAAAACACTGCTATATTTGGAAGGAAACTTGGTTATAACTTTACCTCACCTTGGAACCATTGTGTTACGCTTTGTTGTACAGAGAGTACTTTCCCACCTTCTGTACATTTCGCTAATTGCCATGTGAAATGGGTGTGATTGTCAGTCGCAGGAAGTTATGCTGGAAAGGTGCAAAGGAAGGGGATTTCAGATGCAGCCGCTTGAGCACTTTGCACCCTGGTTGACGCATGCTGACACCTTCAAACCCCCCCACCCCCACCCCAACAGCTAGAAACGATTGCTTTGAAGGAGAGAACATAATAATCACTGTGATCCTACAGTAGTGCACCTCTGCCTATTTGAGCTGTTTCTCTATGCTGTTTAATGCCCATCATAGATCGAGTCAAACTTCCTCTCATGCAATTTCCATCCAAACTGATGCTTCTCATTTTTTTCTATTTGATGTTATTACCTGGATAACAAATGATTATACCTGTGGTGAACCCCTTCTGTTCATTCAGTACAAACTATTCTACGATTCAGTCGACATCTTCATCACTTGCTCGTCTGTTTTTTTTTGTTTTGTTTTTTTTTTTTACCTGCTTGAGTGCCAAATGTTGTCTTTCACTGTAAATGATCAAACATCAAGTTCATGTGCTTGTTTGGTTTAGCTACCATCTGCACGTTGGCTTTTGCCAAATGTGACAGGCAAGTCGAAATCTGCTACAAGTGAGTTTTCTTCACTTGTCCCAAATGAAGTTGTTGTTTTTTTACATAGCCGGCTCTGCTGTGTTGTTTATATTACTGTGGCTGCCGTGGCCATGGCAGCAGTGACGTGATGGGGATTGTGAGGGCGTCTGGGGAGTGGCGGCCGTGCTCTCCGTTTAAATGCTGCAGGACCCCAGGGATGGACGCTCACGCTCAAAGTGTCTTTCAATGTCGGGCAGGACAAGCTGTTTTGTTATTGGACGACTAAAAATAAAAACCTCTGACCTTGACTGGCCGCTGATGACAGAGTGAAGAAGAGAGGTGATGAGAGAGATAGTGAGTGTGTTTGTGTGTGTGTGTTTTGTGTGTTTGACAGAGAGATGGAGAGCCAGGAAGTGAGGGCGGATGAGGAGAGACCGTGGGAGTAAGCATTTGATGTGGCAGGAGGAAAACAGATGGAGAGGTCATGAAAGGGAATACATTGTATAAAATGGATTAGGAACATGATAATTGGAAATAGACACTGTACATCATGGAAACGTGAGACCGCTCAGATTCGCAGTTTTGTGACAGTTCTTTCACATGCCCAAAAGTCTTCATTTTTCAAATTCACCTTTAGAACCTCAAAGTGAGGCCATGTCCAATCAAATACAAAAAAAAGAGAATAATTTCCTCTCCACTTTGGGCTCTCGTGCCAAAAACAATTTGAGAGTGATTATTGGATGAAAACACGACTACAAATGAATGTTCATGCTGGATGTGTCAATTGGCAACTGCCTTTTCACCATATCAACTTTATAAGGTGTTGTGTTAACAGCTTGTTCTGCTGCCCCCAAATGGCCAAAAAGCAATTAATTTGAGTTAATTGCTATTGCAAGTCAGAGACTGGGAAACTCCAGTCTTCCACGTAAAAGTCAGACACACATGGATCCGCTCCACACTGTACTACTACAGCTCTTTACATAAAGGTCACACTGCTTCCTACATTGGTACTGAATGTCATGGTTTTGGACTCTGTGGTTGTTTAGTTCACTGCTTCAGTGGCTGGAGGTTTGGTCTTAAGGTGCTGGGGCTCTCAATTCTCATAGCTGTTTTCCAGGGTTTCCCTTTCCATGTCCCCTGT
The DNA here is from genome assembly GCA_037975185.1 of Centropyge bicolor. Classification (NCBI taxonomy): domain Eukaryota; kingdom Metazoa; phylum Chordata; class Actinopteri; family Pomacanthidae; genus Centropyge; species Centropyge bicolor. The sequence continues at coordinate 259,924 of JBBMOC010000150.1, forward strand.
TTTCCGGTGCTTTGTGTTTTCAGTATTTTTGCCTCCCAGTTTCTCCAGCGTCTTCAGCTTCTCTAGTGTTTTGTCCCTTGTCTGTGCTCATCTCCACCTGCATGTCTCCTGCTGTCCAGCCTCAGCACCCACCACCCAGTCTTCAACCACTGAAGCTTCTCCGCTCCACCTGCACTTCCTGTGTTTTCTTTTGTTAAATAAACCCCTTTTACCCACGTCACTCTCGTCTGCGTCTCGCTCCTGGGTCCAATTAAGAACAAACTGGAATCGTCACAGTGAATGTAATTCCTGGGATACTGGGCTGGGCATTTTCAGTGCAGTTGCTGTGGCCTGTTGTTACTACGCAGTCACTATGCTGTGACATAGGGTGAGAAAGAGACGAAGGAAGCTGATGAGCCAGGGAGCCTCAGAGCTAAGATCAGACTCAAATACACATTCAGGCTCATACTTCTGCTGTACAAATACGCAGTGGGGCTGTACAGCCTGTACTTGTCTTCAGAGCTCTGTGCAGGACACTTGGCATAAGAGGGACGGTACAAATGCTATTTAAAGCTTGACTGACAGCGCCAGAGGAAATACACAAAAGACGGCAAGGGAATATAAGTGAAATATGGAATAATGTAAGAGGAGTGTAGGTATGGCTGAAATGAAGTGGTGGAGAGGCGATGGGGAACAGAGAAGCCGTGAATGTGCTCCTCATTCCTCTTTCATGTTACAAACTCTAGCCTATTATACACGCTATATAGGAGCTCTTTCTTTGCGCTCTCACCCATTTGCAGCTAATGCAGCCTTCAAAGTCGAAGTGGGTTACTGTGAGTTGGAGGCGACTGTAATGATGTCATCTGTCTCCTGTCGTCGGTGACAGGAAAAGAAATTTGCCGCGGCGCTGTTTACGAAGGCTGTACACATGTTGGTTAAAGTTTTATGGCTCTTGATTAACATCAGAAAAGACTCATTGGATCCACGTCCTCTTTTCTTCCACTGGTGTTTGTGAGTTTGTGTGCAGATGCCGCGCTCATGTGTGTCTGATTGCGAATGCCTCGACGTTGATATGTCATAAATTGAACCAACAAGGCTCTTGTCATTTTTAATAATGTATATCAGTGGCTGTGCAACGTAAACTCACGGGAACAATGCAGCGGTACATGTTGAGATTTTGGCGTCACTCTGACAGAGATAACACAATTATGGTCCTTCCTGTCCCCCTCCAAACGCAGCCAGGCACGTCATTTCCACTCCAGCAGTGTGTTATTACAGCCCACTGTCAGCTGCTTTTGCTTTTTTTTTGCCCTCTTTTTGACGTCTTTGGAAGATTAGAAAAAATCTTTGATTAAAGATGAAACACCTGTCAGAGCAGGGCAACGTCTACATTGAGCTTATTCAAAGGGGAATTTATATTCCAAAGCGAGGGCATTTAAAATGATTGGAGGCTAAATGGAGAACCTCTCTCTCCGGACAGCCTGACCATGTGATGGGACTAATGTCAGATTAAAGTTGAGAGCAAGAAATTCACCAGGAAATGACAGTTTGTGTGATGATAGCAGCATGAAACCTGAAACCCATCTATTATTTTGTATTGAAAGAAAATATAATCTGAGGCACGCTGAACTGCTTGCTTGTCCTTGCACTGTAGCAGATTTTTCTGCTAAGGCAGTGGACTCATCAAATACAGTTAAACAAGGGTCCTGTCCTTGCTCTCAGTCATCTCTTGGGAGGGACAACAGCAGAAATGTGCTGAAGCAAACGGGCGAGTCTCCACTGCGCAAACGACCACGAGGCTAATTGGCCGACTGCGAGTGTTAATGTGAAACCGTGCGGTTCTCCTCCCTTTCCTCAATTGAACCGACAAAGACAGCAGCTCCCCCTTTTGTAATAGAATTAATGAAAAAATAGAAATGGCCTGGTTTGAGAATTAAGGAAATGTGATATGTGGTCTACAGTAATTAGGGCCTACAGAGTGAAGACTGTAAGCGCTTAGTGCGAGACTATTCCCATGCGGACCAGCCGTAATTATGATGCGATTTCTGCCTCCTCTTCCTCCCCATGATGAAAAGGTTTTATTGTTCCACTGCTTTAAAGAAGGAGGGGAACGGAGGGATCAGCGCTGGTTGATGAAAGGAAGCTCTCTACAAAATGCCGCCACCGCAAAAAAAGCTTCATTTTATCTCAGCGCAGCACCATCACTCTCCCACTTTTGTCTTTCCTCTTCCTCCTTTCTCCCCGCTGCCTTTAACTCCTGGAGACATACAGTACAGCCACATCAGAAGCCGTATAGGAAATTCACAGGAAGGTGTATAAAGATTTTTTTTGTCAGTGCATTGTGATCTCCCGGGGATGCACTCCACAATGGGCATCGGCGCTGCTTAGAATGAGACAGCTGCACGTCGTGTTGTTTTCGCTGAGCTTTCAAGAAATGTTTGTGTGAGTGCAGGGATTGTGTGTGTCTGAGCTGCTCCGCGTTATTGTGCGCCGGCTTTTGGCCGACAGCCTGCTGTTTCTTATGGGATGTGGCATTTCCCGCTGTGGTGTCTGTTTCAGAACGAGCAACCGTAATCCGGCCTATTTGCCGTGCCGCTGCATAAGAGAGCTAAAGTCAGGGAGAACTTTGCCAAAAGCCTGACAATGCTTTCTGAATTCACTCTGCAGTCTGAACAAAAGCTCCAATGCTTGACAAACTACACTACCCATAACCCTTTTCAAGAGCCAGACTGTACCGGCAGGCAAGAACTCAGCAATGTTTACAGAGTATATCATCGTGACAAGCATCATTACACAGAATCCATAATGGAGTTCCCCACCTCAAATGACAACTCTTTAATATGTAGCCATTACTGCGACTGGCTCCACTGGCTTGCAGCATCCTCTCCTCTATGTATGCATTTCAAAAGCGTATTCTAATGACATTTTCTTTGGCCTTGCAGTAGCCGAGCTCATTGTACCGTCGACCGGACGCATCGGGCGGAGAGAAAGTTAACAGAGTTAGATGCGGTTGCTACAAAACGCTCATGAAACGCACAGGGGAAACTCGGGTGTGAAAATGCACAGTTGCAGAAGACGCTCAGAATTTCAAACAAAGACCAAGCAGCGCTGGAGTGTCGGTTCATGCATGTGTATGCGTGTGTGTGTCAGAGAGGCTTTTTGTAATGGAAAGCAGGGTATAAATAATCCAAATATGATGAGGGAGATGGTTAACAGAACAAAACTAAAAGGGTTCACGAGTCCATTCGTTCTCCCTAGCCTAGATAGTAATGAGAGGATGGATTCACCGCCAGAGATTTACAGTATGTCTCGGCGTGAGATGGAATTACAAGCTACTGAGATGTGTGCATTGTTTTCCTGCTTAATATGTCTGCAGCCACACACTGGTGGTTTCGTAACTGTTCTGGTTTTTGAGACAAAGGCTGGAGAACAGAGCAGTGTTCTTATCTTTTCCTAATGAAGCGCGATGCTGGTACTCTAGTCCTGGGTAAGCGTGAGATGTCATCTTTGTTCTCACATCCCCATCAGGCCACAGTGATGTTGGAAAAGTGATCTAATTACTCTTAAGAGAATGTGACACCTTATATGCTATTTTCCTTACACTTATGCACTTTCATATGGAAAAGCAAGAAAAGTGTCAGATTTGTGTCATAAGGATTATTTATAGCCCTGGTTTCCACGCTCAGACTGTTCAAAGTCAGATCAATCTGCGTGAGTTGAACTCAACTTTGAGACCATAGTTAACCTGTGACAGCGGGTTTTGTTCTGTGAGTGGCAGTTAATATCTGCATGTCTGAAATGATATAATTTGCTCGTGACCATTTTTCATTCAGATCCTGACACATGACATACAGTAAATCTGATGGATGCAAAAAGGTCTACAATAAACTGGCTTTACTGCACGTTTTACATACATCACATACAAGGTAGCTTTGAAACAAGGTGTTCTTGTATTTGCACGTGACTGCACTCAGTAACACATGACATGTTTACAGCTCTGCTCAATTATCTAGATTGCACCTTTCCAGAGGTTTTGCTTGTGTGAAGCAGGAGTGTGATTAACAGAAGACTTCACATATAGCTTTATTGTCACTAAGCCATCAGTAAGTGCCGATGACTGTGATGAGTTTGGACTCAGAATGAAATGAGAATGGCTTTTTTAATGAAGTGAAAAGTGAGTGAACTACTTTGTATTTGGTTTCTCAGGTGAGTGTTGCTTTATTGATGGGCTCAGCTGTAGGCTGTAGTTGTCCTATATTGAAATGGTATGTGATATAACATGACTATTTACATGGGCAACTTAAATATGTGCTTCCGATTTCCAAGAATCCACTTAATCAAAATAAAGACACCATACTGCCAACCCTGAACACACCATGAGAGGCCTATTCTGTACTAATTAAAGCAAGTACAAGGAACTTTTATTTTATGTAGATTTTGGTGGCCCCTGTGAACAAAAGTAGTCATCTTGTGCAGAATGAAGACATTATTTCCCATGAGCTCTACTGCCTTGTGTCGCAAAGATCTTGATCTGGCTGGCACAAGCATTTGAGAAAGTATTTTTCTTTTTTAATTGCAGCTGTTGGCAAGACGCATAGCGATGAGGTAATGAATCTAGGTGTGGCTATGAATGATCGACAACTGTGATAAGGTGATGATGAATCAAAGTAAACTTGTGTTACATGTAAGCCTGTTGCTCAGTAATAGTAATTTTGTTGGCAAAGCTAAAGTTATCATCATTCTCCAACAGAAAGATATATCCCAGTCACAAGGTCAGCATAAAATGTTATGTTATAAACCAGTTGTATGACAGTAATGTGACTTACACCCATCAATATGAATTCATATGTTTTTGTAAAACCATGCCTTTGTTATGTATTTCATAAATAAAACAGACCAATGGAAGAAACGTGTAGTACCTACCTCAGAGGAAGAAGAGGAATTAGGTTTGGTTTTGAATCATTTCAAATCCCATAATTCTCTCCATCTGTTGAATGACTGATCAAGGCTGGCTCATGTTTTTTGCCTGTGTTTTTTAAGTCTTTAATTTAAGTGGATAACAATGCTTTGCCTGGGAAAATGTGAACATAGGCTCTCTTGGACTGCGTGCCATAAATTGTTTCAAGCATTAGGAATAATTATATATAAATAGCCAATCTTCTCGCTAATGGTCTCGTTTGCTTATGTAGGTCACACGAAGCATTAGTATTAAATTGAGACTGTTTCATAATCATTTAAAAACTCTTTGTAGCCGCTTTAAGCACTTTAAAGTATACTTGAAATCACTCCATGCAGCAGAGCGGGTAGCGGCCAGACCCGTCTTCCACAGCTGCTTAACTTCTCTTTACTTTCCACCAGCCATTACCTGTGGCCACAGGAGATCAATCTAAGGGATCTGAGCCACTGACTGCTGCGATAAAACCTTCCTTGATGTCAAAGCTATGACTTTGACCCTCCGTTCATAGGAGGTGTCTGCTGAGTGTTCTGTCTCACTTCTCGTCGTTTCATCACAAGTGAAAAGAGAGGAGGATGGGGCGGTGTTTATCTCCTCGGGGGACAGATGAGGGCTTTTGTGCCGGGGTCGCTGACACTCAGTGGGACCGAGGGACACGCCTACCCGATTCCTTATCAGATCAAACACATCCTCCGCATTACCGCTCTGGAAGCAACCAGCGGCGTGTTTTAATACTCCCCTGCCTGAACGGTAATTGATTACTGATGGCTGGCGGGTCATTAGAAAGGAGGAGAAGATGGACGAGGCCGTTAAGCAGAGGAAAGTAGAGGAATGTGCCCAATTGCTCTTTTATGTAGACGTCACTACAGATCGCCACAAAACAACAGCGAAGGGTATTGTGAATGTGACTCAGATCGATGTAATGCAGTAAAAACACTTCAAAGGACAGCATTAGCTTCATTGGAGGAGAAATATGTTTTTATTACTATTTTATGGCCTTTTTGTTTAGTGTGATTGTCAACAAAGAGTCACAGTGAGAGAATGACATGGGTTTCGACCTATATCACTTGCACTTTCAGCCGGTTGATGGGTATTGCTCCCACAGGAGCAACTTCCAGTTGTATAGTGCTGCAAACTCGAGGCCAATTTATCTGTCAGTACGCGTATTAAGTCCATACATGAGAGTTTAGAGTGCATCATGTTTATGGAATCTTTGTGTTGTTCATGTGAATTTTGTGCCTATTTTCCAAAATTTTCTGTATAGGTTGTCAGTGCAAGTAGCTTATTACCCCTGTAGTAATTATGATAGGAGCAAAGGTGGAAGTCAGGTGACGTAGAATAAAGTGACAAACTCTGTTGAGGGCAAAGGTTGGGGTGGACAGGTGGGTCAAACACACACAGGACTGGCACACAGGAGGCCACTGTTTGTGTCCTGTGTGGAACCAAAAGTCAGTGTTGACTAATTAATTTAACTTAATTAAACCTAATCAAGTAATTTGTCACTGGATGTCACTCCAGTTCTATGAGTACGTGCTCCTACCACCGATTATTTTTATCATATTGAGAGACATTGGCAAGCTACCTATTGTGTCATATAGGTGTTAGGACGTGCTCATTTTACAGCTTGTATCCACCAGGATATGTTTCCCATTTGTGGTATTTACAGTATTGACAGTAATGACTTGGCAACAACTTGTAAACATTCTAAAATATTGATTTAGTGTGGTCAAAAATAGTGGAAACACTCCAAACTCAGTCAGCATCGCATTGACAGTGCAAGGCCACGAAAGCAGCATTTTGTCTCAATGGCGTTTACATTTGATGGATGTCTGTCCATTGAAGGATGTCTTGTATCAACCCATCTCTGAACAGCATACAGATACTGTACTCGTATTTCTGAGAGTGGCCTTAGTTCAGACCAACTTTAGCTCCCCCCAACTTCTTCCGCAATGCAACATGACATTATAACATGAATGCTGTATTTCTACTCTTTACCTCATGATGAAAGACCTTCCACAGTTGTAAAATCCTGTTGATTATGAATTTACAAAACTCTGTAGAGTGAAAATGAGATTATGAAACTTTGTATAAAATCAAACCAGACTGAGGGCACCAAGTCACATGACATGACATCACATGTTTGTGAGCCCAATCAGTGTTTCCCACTGAAACTGAGGAACTTTAATTTAAGCTCCCACCTACAAAGCATTCAGGGATTATACATTACAGCTCCATTGAAAGTCCTGTAAAACAGTATTTCCCCCAGTTTGCAGTAAGTAGAGTGAATCTGATGAAACCACCAGCCTGAGGTTTGTTTGTGCCTGTCCTCTCCTGCTCACCTTCAGTATTACTGGCTAGTTTGTCAGATGCCGGTAACACCTACAGTTCCAGCGTTGTTCCACTTGGGAGGTCAATGATGCGCCATTACAGCAACAACGCTTCTCTTGGGTCCATTACATGCGCCAGGCTACGGACACGCATACGAAAAACACACACTTTCACGCGCACGCACACCACTGAGATGCTTTAAAAGTCCCCGGAGAATTGCCTGTGATTATTGTGGCTACCGTGATTGCTATCATCGTCTCCCATCACGGCCATTATCAGCGGAGCATTTCCCTGTGCGCTCCTTTCAGCTCAGCGCTCTGTTTACCCTAATGTGAGCTGGGGGGAACATAGCAGAGAGGCGTCTTCCATAAACACCTTGTTATCTCTCACTCCTTCTCTAATTTTCTCTCCATTCTATCACTCTCGCTCATTTCCCCGTCTCTCGATGGGCTGCGTGGGGGGCGGTGGCTCTCTGGCTGAAATGGAAAAAAAAAAAAAAGGCACAGGTTGTATATTACGTGTTTGTTTTGGAGCCTCATCTCTGTTTTGTTAGCCAGCATCCAAAGTTGTTTGCTGATGCTCGTTTTCGCTGGAGTTGTACAGTTGTTCGGTAGTTTCTTCGCCTCCCACCACTTCCGTAACAAAAGATAGCTGCAACCTATTTACACTTGAAGAGGTGCCAAAAAAAAGTGGGATGTAAATAATTTCTGCCAGTGATGCCCACACATTTCTGCTCTTTGGCTCTGATTTTTTTTCTTATATTATCCATCTCTTTCTTTGCTCTCCCTCTCATCTGTGCGAAGCAGCCTTAGCCAAAGCACTCAGTCAATTCTGCACAAATGGGATTCTCACAGTCCAAATAGAGAAGATTGAAATGTGGAGGCACGTATTTGAAGGGTGTTAAACGTGTCACCCAGTTAATGCCTCCTCAAACAGGAAAAAAAAGCAGAGAGATTCCAAGTCATATTAAAACTTGATTTCCTGGAGCACAGTCTCCGGCTGCTCTGTCAGGTACAGGCAATAACCTCCTGTGCGCTTTATTGCTGGTTAAATACATGCAACTGTGGCCCGGATCAAAAGTAAGCTAAGCTTTCTTGCTCGCATATCTGTGATTTTATGAGCACCAAAGCCTGAGTGATTCCTGAGTGATGCTTACTGACAGCACGGAGGAAGAACCCATCACATGTGCCACTGTTATTTGAGGCTAAATCCTGTCTGTATTTGAAGCAAAACTTGTGGTGGAAGTTTGTGGCACATGAGTGGGCGCACTTGCTTCACATGACCACGATGACTTGTGTGTGTATGTGTGTGTTTGAGTCACGCCCCACGGTGACATTTCATCAGACTGATCTGTCATGTTATCCTCCCGTCAGTCCTCCAGACACGCACATCAGAAGGAGCCGGTGTGTGTGTGTGTGTGTGTGTGTGAATGTGTGAATGTGTGAATGTTTCATTGTGAGAGGTGTGAATCTGTGGTGCCACAGATAATGCCCGGCTTGTGTCGTCGTGTCATTGCCTCGTGCTTGTCTGAGCTGCTGTTCCCGACACACACACACACACACACACACACCTCACTTCCCTCCAACCTTTCTTGCCCAAAGCTTTTATCAGCAATTCATTTCCCAGTATCTCAGCCATCAATCACTCCAGCTTGTCCTCAAATGCAGCCGTCGCTCCTAAAGACGAGGAGAGGGAGCAATGTATACACAAGGAGACACGGGCTCAGACAGGCAAAGAGAAAGGGGGGCTTTTTAATTAAGATTGCAATCGACAGGCACTTTTAAGAGATGAAACTTTGCTTCATTTTTGGAAGTGTTTGATCCTGAGTTGACTGGGCCTTGGCTGGCCCTGGGTCCTGTTTGTCCTTACAACTCTGAGGGACTTACAATGAGGGCCATCATTTTGGATGTTCCATTTAAAGACTCAGCACCAGTCTATGTACACTTTTTACCTTTACTAGTGTGCTTACAGTTCTTGTGGACAGAATTTGGAGTTCTCTATGCGGCCTTATCTTTTTTTGATTTATTCAGTCCCTGTACATGCTAAGTACCCACTTCTGCTTATTCCCAACTCACTTGAAATAAAAGAGCTTCCTATGTAACAGTTTCTCAAATGGCGCAGGTGAACCTCAACTAAAAAAAAGCAGCAGCCTTTTTCATGAAGGTTAAAAACAGGGGCACAGAGCACATGGGACAAATACTGAGCATCTAATCTGAGTATAAACCAGCTTTCTGGGAGTCCAGAGCGCACCCTGGCCCTGAACTGCATTGTTCACACATTCAGAACACTTTCCTTTGTGCTTGTTCAGAGCATCTCCCTTGCACAGCGGCGAGAGAGCTCTCTTGACACTGGATGCATGGAGGAGGAGGAGGAGGAGCAGCGGTGTTCACAGTGGTAGTGAATGGGCTCCTGCCACACTGTTCAGCTGCTGCTAAACCAGCTGCTAACAGTAGAAGCCGACTTTCTGCCTCTACTGAAACATAACTTCCGCTCAAAAAGGGGACATGTCTGTTCCTGAAAGCATCTTTGGGGCGCTGTGTATTCACTCTGCACCTCCAGTTTTCTCCTCAAAAAAGCAGACCCGAACTCTCCTCCTGGACCAAGGAAGTGTTTTCTGCACTTAAAGCAGGTGAGAGAAGCAGTTGTGATTGGCCACTGGTCCATTGAGGCCCAATTCCAATTCAATTGCTGACACTGTATTCCTCCTGCTAATAATATATTAATTCTGCTCCAGGTCTGTTGTAGCCTGCAGTCCCCAAATTTTAAAAATTCAACCAGTTCTCCAGAAAAGAATGCTGAGAGTGGATGATTCTGCACAACCTCAGACAACTTTTTTTTTTTTTTTTTTAAATTATGTGGTTCTACGATATCTGTGCATGGCAAATAAGAACTGTTTACTTTGGTCCTTGACTGGCTAACAGCACTCAGAGAGCACAAAACCCCAAGGCCAATAGTCTACTCCTCTGTGATATACAAATCTGCAACCAGTTTATATATGTCTGGATATATTTTTAAATCTATTAGAATTATGTGACCATCCAACAAACTATTCTTAAAAAGCATAGTGGCAACTTAACTATGTTGTTGACTGGAGTGCAACTGCCCTAATACTAACTTTACCCAAAAAATTCAAACACCCATATTCTCTCCAACAGTTAAGATTAGGGAGTGGTTATGCCAAATGAACCACAGGTATGTTTAACTAAGACACTTGGTTAAGTTTAGGAAAAAAAGTTATGTCTGTGATGGGATGCCAGTGTCATGCACAAAAGTCGTATCTGCTTAATTCACATCCACCAATCTGACCACTACATTCTTAAGGTGTCAGTGCGCTCAAAACAAACTCGTTAGTATAGCTATTCTGAATGGCTAGGCTCAAGGCAGGGCCTAAAGCCTGCCGTCATTTGAACAGCCTTTCACACAGACATTCATAATGTTGCACTCCGTTGAACACACAAAAAGTGACAGACGCAACATTGCGAAACATGAAAGAGAATTTGAAAGACTTACCTTCTCAGGTGTTAAGATAGAGAGCGGGTCCTTTAGCTCATCACTGAAGTGCGATTACGTTGAGAGAATAAAATGGTGGAAAATCGGCTTCTCGCTGCGAGCAGAGGTCACTTTTCAAAGGAAGTGTGGACATTTGAATACACCTTTGAGTCCGTGCTGTCCTTCAGCTGGTGATGGTGTCAGCCTGCGTAATGACAAAGGGAAGCTCACTTTCATCTGTCTCCATTTGTTCCCACTCCGTCATTCTGTTATTACCATGGCAGCTCATTGTTCCCCTTCATCTCCGTGTATTATGTATTGTTTGGTCTTAGAGATCTGTGGAATTCACATCTCTTTTACCCCGCTGTTGGAAAACATTAGATTTTGATGCCGCCTCTCTGTGAGTGCACTCTGCAAAACAAATAATGTTCCGTGGGAGTTTCTCCTGGAGTTAAAGTTAAAAATAGAAGGAAACTTCAAACTTCAGCAACAATGTTATCAACAACTCTTGGTATTGTAATAGTTACAGCCACACTTGTGTTTGATTTCTAAAAGTAAACTTCATCTTTGGTGCTACATGCTCACTGTTGATGCACTGCATTTCCCAGAGATCCCCATCAATTGAATAGTGTGACCTTAACCTGCCTTAACAGTGTTTTAGTTTTTCTCAGCCAGAAATTTCATCAGAGTCATTTTACTTACTTACTTTTAATCCTGTGTTTTAAGTTATATAACAACACAAACAAATGAGAGCATAATACAAATTGAATAAGCGCCGCGCCATTCATGCCATATTAAATACATACAGACTTTTCTCCCCAGATTTTTTATTCAGTTTCTTTTTGTTCTTTTATATTAGTCTTTACACTAAGCTCAGTGAACTGGCTACTGACTGTTGCTATAGACAGACATGAGGGTGGTGTTGATCTTCCCTTCAAACTCTTAGCACGAAAGCCAATAAGCAAAATATCAAGCTATTCTAACTAAATAGATAATGACAATCATGTAATTTAAAAAAAAAGAAAGAAAAAGAAGATACCATTTTGTTGGTTGCTTGGTAGATGTGGGATAGCTAGTGATTTTTATATTTTTAAAGTCCTTCTAAAATTCTTTAAAAGCATTTTTCTTTCCTGAACATGCTATTCATTGATTTAGGATCGATAATGTGAATAAGTACTTGCACATCAGCTTGAATTAGCTGAATCAACGATGGCAGCTTGCTTAGATGTTGAAAATGGTTCTTTTCAGTCCTCTATTCCTCAACTAATCTCTGCTGCACTGACTCAGTCTCTCTCCAGGGATCATTCTCATTGCAGTTAATTATCTAATGTATCTGTCTGCGCCTCTTGCAAATAGCTACAGCTTGTGAGTTTTGTAAAATTGATCTCTTTTCACACATGCATTTTCCCATCATATTTCACTCCGAGTTAGAGTGTTACAGCCATTGTCCCACAAATCATTTAAATTCAAACGGCAGCGCTACCATCCATTCCACTTACTGACATACAGCCAAGCAGTATCAATAGACCACAACACAATTGCTTCATTCAAACAAGGGTCGCTCCAATCAGAAAAAAAAAAGAAGCAAACAGCACCAATAAACCTCTTTATTACCCACTCCAAGTTCTCAGCTACATCAAAGAGACCTCCCCAGAAATGTACTCTGTTTTTTCGAGAATCAATCTGGTAAAGGGCCAGATAATTATTGTAGTAGGCACAGGAGCCAACTTCTTTCACCATGGCAATTAACAAGGCTTGTTAACATCAAAGGTGGAAAAAAGACCAGAGACTGACTTTCAAGCAGAAAGTATAGTGAACTCTCTGGAGGATTGGCTTTACGCTGAGAGTCTGGGTGTTTAAATCTACTTGATTTAAGGTGCTCCACTGCAAATATTGCATTGGCCGAGTACTTTGAGACAAATAAATGGCTGAATAATGCATAAAGTTACAGGTTCATTGCTGCATGTTGTGTTAATTAACAAAATATATACAAGGCATTACTGTCGAGTCTTTCGTACTTTTTGGTCGAAATCCAATTAGAGACTGGCTTGACTGAGTTTTCACTGATGACGACTCACTTGACCACATTTATCCTTACTAGCTGGACTCCTTACATGCTTGCTGATCATTCATGTGAAGAGTTGGGTCTCCACATTGAAAGCTTTGAAAGCTGAGTGCATCAGTTTTGGACAAATTGTTCAAGGTGCGAACCATTTGTTGAATTCCACATTGATTCTATTCAGGAATTTGGCCAGCTGTCTTGTGTGCGGGGAAAAAGCAACAACAATTTTCCTCCTGCACATGATCATGTTTTAATTCAGTGTGTGCACTGAGAGCTATTCACAGATGGGTCCATTGTCAATGTGTTTGAGACAGGGAGAGAGAAATCAATGTGCTGCCTGTAGCTCTACAATGAAATAACACCTACCCATTTTAAATGTTGAAAAAAAAATGGAAAAAATCAATAGGTATCAGTCAATGTTGATATTGTGATAAACTGCCACAAATGAATCAATGTATGGGAAATAATGTGAAAATTTTAACCAAACACTTATGGACTGTGTTTGGAGTGTTGGCTGAGTGTGAATGAGTAATGAATAGAGACTGAAAACATAGATGGAAACCCGCCTGTATTACAGTATAAACTCTTAATAGAAGTGTAACTGGTTTAAAGCAACAAGTCATTTCTAATCTATACGGTGACAGAAAACAACAGCCCGAATCTGTTTACGCTCAATTAATTTTTCAGTAATTATTCTGTCCGTGATTTGGCAGAAGCTGCACACCACTTAATTATAAATAGTGTTTTTAAAGCAAGCTGTAAATGCTCCTCTTTAAGAAGAGATGTTAAGGTCACCGAATTGGGGGAAAAAAAGAACAACAAATACATCTTGGAGCTTTCTTGGATCATATTTGCTATCAAGGTCTGGTTGTTTTGATGTTCCCCGTGAGCAAATCTGGCTCCTCGCCAAGTAAATCTGACAGGGACACAGAAAAGCCTCTTTTCCTGGAACCTCAATCACTCATGGATTCGTCAAAAAGTTGTTTGCTCGCAGACACATTTTCATCTAGCTTCAACTTTCCGCCGACAGAGAAAATGGGTAAATGTAATCCGTGTTCTGATGGGCGAACAAGCTAATCTGCTTACTTCCTCCATTGTGGATTGACTCGGCGATGGCAGAGAGGCAGGTGATAAAAGGAAAGTATAGAGAGGAGAGGTTTATTTGACTTTCTCCACTTCCCTGCTCTCCTTCTCTTGGGAGGCTGCTGCTGGATTATCCTGACGTCCCCTATTCTCCATCTCTCGGCATACAATCTCTCTCTCTCTCAGCCTCTCAGCCTCTCCTCTCGCCAGGGTCGGCATTGATCCCCTGCTCCAGGAAGTTTCTGCGTTTGTAACAATGTAGTCGGTTTTGTTTTGACGCCTTATCTTTCACGAAAGTGCAGCGAAGGGGAACGCGACCTTGCCAATGCGTTGCCAGCCTGCCAGGCTGTGGGTGGTAGATAGAGGCGTTGTGTACAAACACGCACGTGTGACTCGCTGTTTTCTATTTGATGATACAGTCTGTTATGTGAAGTGGAGAATACACAAAGAGCGCTGAAACCTCTATTTATATGACATGGGCAAGGGCCTCTGGGTGGTGGTGGTGATGACATATTTGGAGCCACTGAGGACGATGCTGCATATGTGAAGCGCAGAGTAAAGGCGACATCAGTGGCATCAGTATTTCGTTAACCCTGCACACATCATTTTGTCGAAGTCCTTGGAGGATATGACCCTATATCTCTGCCACTAACACTGCTGACTCCGGTGAAATCTGTGGATAAACTCCCCAATCTGTCATTTCATGATATATAGCGTTACATGCATCATATTCACAGCCTGCCTCTGTGCACCAGAGGATGCATTAAGGTGCATAAAAAGCAGTCGAAAAAGTCTCAGAAGAGACAAAGTTGCTGCTGATTAGCAGACATGATAGTTTGTTCATTGGCCATAATGTTCTGTGAGGGGAACTCCCAGGCCTTCTTTAACAGCTCAAAAAACATGCTTTGTTTTACCACCTTGATATGTTATTAGAAGTTGGCCATAGACTATAAACAGACTAAGAGAACTAGAGGTCGCAAACCAGAAACAAAACCAGCTGTTTGCCCATCAAATTCAAAAAAGACGTTGTGAGTTAAGCCAAGTCAGCTGTTTCCATTTCCCATTAAGTGCATTAACCCTTTCTGGGGGGGAAAAAAAGCACCTCAAGTGAGCGCAAATACCTTTTTCCGAAATCAAGTAAATTATTATTTTTATTTTTTTTTTTGCTGTTTTGATCAACTTTTTTGAATGCAATACTTCTTAATGTTCATAAAAATGTGTTGATGGAAACAGAGCTATTGACACTTGATGGAGTATATTTGTGTGCATTTTGGGGTATTTGATGAATCTAAGTCCAATGTTCGCTCTCTATTACCCCTACCAACTCTTAAATGCTCCACAATGTTCACCAGTGACATTTGATTTGGTGCTCAGCAGGTTGTGTGCAGTGGGATTCTAGAGCTTTTTTGCTAAAAACATCTGCCTGCTGTGAGACCCCAACCAATGTGGAAATAGCGCCAATTTCAATGAAGGCTTTAATGTTTTTACACTCATCTTTATTTACTAAAAAATAAAGAAATTTGATCAGTTATAACAAAGGATGGCTCAACATTTAACAAGCCTTTTAATTGGTACTTAGTAAAGCTTGTTACTTAATATAGAAACAACAGGCACTAAAATTGAATAATAGTCAGTTCCAGAGTCAGTATGGCGCCATCAGCAGAGCAGTGACATCAGTGCAAGTCATGATAAGACCCAGTCTGTGGTCATTTACATAGTCTATAATTTTCCTCTGCATTGCACAAATGCTCCCCATTTATTCAGAGGCCCATTCAGCAGTATCAGTTTGAAAGTGGAGTGAAGCTCAATAAACTGCATATAATTTTGTTCCTGCCTCAAGGACAGGAAGACAAGAGAGAGCGAGGGGGGAGGGATCATCCTAGAGAGGGCAGACGGATGAACTGCGAGAAACATAATAACAATATGTGGAAAGATAGAGGGAGGAAGTGCTGCGGCCCAAAGAAGTCCAGCTTAAGTGTCTGTGACACTTTATTGTGCGAATCACTCATATTCTTTTTGGGTTTTCATAAAAACCAAATGAAAGCTGGGCTGTAAATTTGAGGAATGGCGAGGCCTCCGACAGTCGAGATAAATGAGCTGCGGTCTAGCTGATCAGATTTAACAAACCATCAATCTACAGCAGGGTTTAAAATGGAAAGATTGAAGTGTTTTTAGATGTATTTCATGATGGTGAACTTCAGGTGGCTGTAATCCTCTTTATGTGTGTATATCTATTCAGAGAAAAATGTTGCCATTTGTGAAAGAGTACATTTCCTATTGTGAGCGTGTCCACATGTGGGGGTTTAGCAGCTTTCAGCACACAATTATGCCATTGTGCTTTCAAACAATCCACACATTTCACAACATGTTGTCTATACTTATAATACAAAATGCTGCAGCAGGTGACTGTGGAGCGCCCCCACCCTGCTTTAGTAAACACGCTTCCCGACAACGCAAATAAGTGGCGATGTCACCCGCCTTCGGGGAAGTGAAATAGACTCTACTTCATCTAATGCTAATGCAGGCGCTACTCCCTGAGTAGCTTATTTATGTATGTATTTATAATTTTATTATGTGGCGTTATAAGGTGATACACTGTATGAATATTCCTCCTCAGAGAGCTAGTCATGGAGAAGAGAAAGCTGGCAGCTAGTTTGCTGTGGAACAGAATTTAGATAATGACTCTACGGAGGCTGAAGGAGTGAAACGGCAAAGAAAAGGAAAGGAAAAAAAAGATTAACAAGATTAGGTGAGGATACCCCGTGGGTCATTATTATGATTATATAATTATGCCGGTATGTAAGTGTGTGCATGTGTTTTCTGAGAGTCATAGCTCGAACTAAATTGGAGCTCACTGTGTCTCACCAGCAAAGAGAATATTCTAACAAGGCTGTGGCTACTTTTGAGGACACAAGGTCATGTCTTCTGTTTTCACCGCAAAGCCCTCAATGTTTTTCTTCTAGCTTTTACTGGGCACCAGAAACTGAATCAGATGCTAACCAGTATATATCATGTGTCATGAAGAAACTGGTATCTGGTGCATGGGATTCAGAAGCGTGTGTGAAAAGAAGTTTTTGTTCATGTCACCACACCGTGGGCCTGAAAGTACTCTGTAGAATTTAACGACTTGGATTAGGTTGCACCAGCTAGAGAGCAAAAGCTTCACAACCAATAGGCTTATGCACAAACATGTGCACAGATCCACATATTGAAAATGTGCAACACCTCTTCCCCATAATTCATCCCATTCATACAGTTATCCTGACATTAGCTTTTCCAAACAATTCCAATCAATAAACCTAACTAAACACAAGATTTCAATCTGTGACCAATGACCCCTGCTGTCATTTCAACAATTAACAATACAACTGCAAAAAATAAAAATCCATGACACTGAAACGAAAACGGGAATTGAGCTCCCAAGGCTGTTGTTACATGGTAAACAACATATATGTTTGCATTACAGCCTGGCAAGCTTATATGTGTGTGTGTTTGCTTGTGTGAGAGAGAAAGAAGAAGGCTTGCTGTCTGAATTTGAAGATGTCCATGCACCGATCCTTCATGAAAAAAATGTTGATGGCAGCATTGTAGTGCTCCCCTGCCTTGGCCTTCAGTTTTATGTGTCTGTCTTTATGATATGGGAGCCAGAGATGAAAGTCTTCCTCGCTCCATCCTGTTGTGGCTGTTGGTCTTTATGCCTCTTAACGCAGAAAATCATCTTTGCACTGATGCTGGAATTTCAGCAGTTTCGCCTCTGGAACAGTCTCTTCAAGCCATAACAAGCCATAACAGATGGACTATCTCACGTTTGCACCGCCAACTTGTGTGCACAGTTAAATTTCTCTAGTACACCTAGCACATAGTTAGCATTTGCTGTCGCTCTACTGTCATCACAAACATCATCAGAGCCCACAAAAACCTCCTTCACCTCACTTCCAGAGACATAATGAAGAATGAATGAGCCTTGTTTGTGCTGTCTGTAATTTCATCTACCTCCACTGCATAAACTGTGCCACACTCAGGTTCTCTTTCGTATCTTCAGAACATCTGCAATCGCTTCAATGAAGTCATTTTGGATTCTATTTTAATCTAAATTAGCATCCTTTCATATAGCATATATGAGACTGGTTAGCATTTCTTTATTTGATTCACCTTCTAATTGTTGATGCTAATGCTCAGCTGCCATTGTTCATCCAAAGCCATTCTTTTTGTGTCCAGATGTTTTCAGAGCAATCTGGCTCTGAATAAGGAATTCTGACTTTTTGAGCTTGGCTGTGGCACAAGGCAAGTTGTTCAAATCATAATGACCTCTATTACTCTTGACCTTGTCGGCAGCCAAACATCAAACACGGTCTGTTCAGTGTAGCACATCCACAAAGTCAATCCTTCTTTTTTGTACCTTCCGGTCTGAAAAGCACAAACAATTTTCTGTCCCTTCCTTTGTTGAAAGAACCCATAGGTCAGGCATTGGTCCCTTGTCACTTAAAAGGTTTTCTTCACATGAAAGCTGTGAAAATCATTTTAGCTGCGAAAACAGCGTCATCATGTCAGCAAGCCCGTTTGAACTTGCTGGACGCACAGAGGCGCCGGAGGGGGTCAATTCACAAATGTAGCACAGAACATTGACTTTTAAAGGCCACATAGCCGTGTGCCTTTTCACATGAATATCAAACTATGTGGGAACTGACGCGAACACACACCCTTACAATAATGTGACATGCAAATGAAATATAAAATTAACAGAATAACTTTGTTTTGCTAATAGCCTCAGACAGGCAGTGCCTAGCATTCACTTTAGAGCGAGCAGGATCAGTTTATGCTAACGTAAACTGATGCTATTGGGTCATTCAGTCCAAGGTTATTAGCGTGGTATTTTGTAATTTGAGGTTGCTGATATTCATTCAGACATGAAATGTAATTTATAACCTTCCCACTTTACCTTATTATTAAACAAACTTTAGCCTTTTTTAAATACATACTAGATGT
The DNA here is from genome assembly GCA_037975185.1 of Centropyge bicolor. NCBI lineage: Eukaryota > Metazoa > Chordata > Actinopteri > Pomacanthidae > Centropyge > Centropyge bicolor. The sequence goes on from JBBMOC010000150.1 coordinate 278,805, forward strand.
AAATATTTAGTAAAGGTCTTCTATCGACAGACAACTAGTTTGAAGGGTGAAACTAGGTTTAATTTAATCATGTCTAAATCTTCATTTAGTAAACACCAAAGTAAGCCTATAACTAGATTAAGTTTTTACAAGTTACAAAGAACTCCTGAGGTGTTTTTTAAGACTTGATAGCTCTTTTGGACGCTATTGTTGTACAGTTTATTCCAGGAAACACGGAAATGACGATGAAAAAAACCTGAGAGTATCAGGAAGTGAAATCGATAATATGCTAAATATAAAAGAAGAGCTCAATGATCTAATTACATGTGCTTTGTGTTTTGTTTGAGAAGGGGCTCACCAACCATTAATTAATCAATCCATTCATCCTGGCTGCTTCGGCCTCGAAGCTAACGAAGTTCCTTCCTGTTGTTCGGCTCGTATCAGGACGAGCATTGACAAAGTGGCACATGAAGGCTCTCAGACACTGCAGGGCTGAGAGGCTGGTTAAGCATCAGCCTCGATATGGATTGTGACAGGGCGAGAATGCACCTAGGTGGCTGTAAACAAGCAAGCTAAAAATACCAGCAGCCCCTAAACGACCAGGAGGGGAGGCAAAGCGGGAGGAAGGGACGTCGGCTTTTGTAACACCGCTCGCTGTCGCGTTTCCTCTTCATCTCTAAACATTATGCAGTTGTCTGGCGATCTGCCAGCTCAAACGGAGATTCACTTCAAAATACGAGAATCTCCCGTGGAATGCCGGTGCAGCGTGTGTGCATACATCCCAAGCTTTAAGTGTCTGAGCTGCTGTTTTTATGTATGTGCATCAGAGCTCTGCATGTGCGAGCGTGTGAATGAATATATGAATAAAATCGGTTGGCAAATGGTGTGTGTATACGCTTACTGTATGTCCTCAAGGTCAATCTGAGACCAGAGTGGGTCTTCCATAACCACACACACAGATATATATAGAGCAATAGCTTGTGGGACACATTTGAGACTCTCCTCTCATACTAACCATCTTGAAAACCTTGAGGGCCTTTCTTGTTAATGCTGCCCATTACTTTCTCTCGGCTGTGGAGGATGGAATTTCTGTCAGCATCACACTCTCCCGTGTGGAGCATTTTGGGCTAAGTAGTCCAAATAACATGGCTCTAAAAGCCTTGAGAACAGCTTTTACAGCTTGCCTTTTACCTTTAGAAGCCTCTCCTCTCCTGGCCACTTTAGTCTCTATTTCCTCCCCACTTTCCGCCTTTTAACCATGTTAGAGGGTCTCTTTCCCATCATGCATTGCAGCGTTATCAAAGTCGACCACCCGCGGTTTGTTAATCACGCCGATGGAGGTGTGAAATGGAGTGTTCACACTTGGCAAATTGGCGCGCGAGCCGCTGCAGCCTTTTTAGTTTGGTTACGGTCAGCCATTTTAGTTCGGATAGTGCAGGTGACTTGCATGTTTCAGAGCTAAGTATCTCATGTGGTCTAATTAGAATCCATTCGCTTATCTGTTCGGATGTTATCTCGAGCAATTTGAAAAAAATCGTAAAACAACAAATCTACAAATTCGTTATTTCAGCCGAAGCAATGGGCAGCACTTTCTGGCATGTAGCAGCCATAATTTAGCTGTTTTCTGTGTACAAAAGTGCTTCTGGTCATAAAAAAAAGAAAACAAATAGTCTAATTCTAATTGAGGATGAAGCCGACACAGGCGCCATTGCAGCTATGTTAAAGCATTGTCACCGCGTTTCCCCCCCGAGTCCTGTTTTCTTTGCTTTTATTTCCTAACATGTAATCACAACTACAAGCCTCAGCTCCAAAGTTGTGCCTGTGGTGATTGGAATGAGAGGGGTAAACACGCTGTCAATAGGACTAATTTAACTCATGCCACGATGACTGAGCCTCAGAAAGCGCCGCCAATTGCACCCAGTTAGGAAAATAACAAGAGGGTCGATTTGTTTTTAACCCCCAGCTGGCACCGCTGTTCATGGCCAGGAGGCCGACAACAAGCTTTAGCTTATTGTTTAGTCAAGTCATCAGTCTAAACGCTAATTAGAATTGTCTCCCTACTGGCTTTTAGTGCGCGTCCGTGTATGTGTTCATGTTGTGAGGAACAAGAAAGGGGCCGGCAATCTCCATCACCTTGTTGCTCCCTCTGAATGACAGAAGCTCTTAATTGTACACATTTGGACATTAAAATAAATTGCCATCCTCTTGGCTAGCGGCGAACGACCACAGCTGCAGCTGGCTGGGAGTGATAACACGTCATTTAAACACCGAGGAAGTAATGGAGGCACCTACAGTACTGTCTCTCTGCAAACCCTTTTCAGGATGAATTAAAGCACCCATCTTTTTAAAAGATCTTTGTTAGCCTGCATCTAAGTCAGTGTCAAACTGATGGATGTTGCATGAAGTTGGAAAAAGTATTAAAATGTGCATGTTAATGTACAAATACAGTTCTGAAAATGCAATTGTTTGCATTCAGTAGGACGACTGTTTTGATCACTCAACTGCAGTTTCCCTCCAGCATTGGTGAGGATTATACGAAGCTCTCATCCGAGTCCAACCTCTTTTCTCACTCTGCCCCCCCCCAGTCAGAAGGTTATAAACTCTGATCCGAAGTGAATTTTAATTAGAAGTTATGATCACATCATCATATTATCCACTCTTTAAGGTTACTGGTCCCTTTACCCTCAGCTGTCTGGTGCTGGCAAACAGCCATTAGGATTTTAATAGGTGGTATGTGCCGGGTTACATGGATCAGAGGCAAGCGCAACCCACATGACGACAGGGAGAGTTCAGGATTCTATAAGCGCTGATGTGTCGTACAATATTTGTGTGTGCTTTGTTTGCATTATAATTGCACTGTGTGTGTAGTAAGGGCAAAGTGTCACATTTTATTATTCAGAAGCCTGTTTTTTTTTCTCACAGAGTAAAGAGTTAAAAATGTATTTCCCGAGGTAATTTGTGCAACAACCCCACCTATGCAGGGCTTCAGCCAGAATTTTATAAATACTGAGGTCATGGCTCCAAGCAGCCACCCTTCATCTAACAAATATGTGTTTTGGTGATTTTTATTGTTTATCTGACCCTTGTGTTTGGTTGACATTGACCTTACTTCCTGTTTGTCTGGGGTTTCACACTGCTGTATGTGTAAAAGTGATAAGAAAAATAATATTAGAATCCATGAACTAAAGGTGAAAAAATAGGAAAATGACCATCAAGCAATATTTCATTTTTTCTAAATATATGTATCTATTCACAAACAATTATAGATTGATTGTTAGATGTTGTTTTGAAGTGCTAAAGGCAGTCGTGTATCCCAGAGTTTGCATACATGATGGTCTAAATGTTTTGTAAAGCTTTCTATTTGAAATCCCTGAATTGTTTCTTCTTTTCACGGTCATGGATTTCTTTTTGGATTTGGATATTTTTTTTGGGATAAAATTGTCAAATTTGGTGATATTAAGTCTGAAAAATTATTGGTGTTGGCCTTCTGAAAGACTGCTATGTTGTGTGAAGTGCTTCTTTGACCAAAACTAAAACTGAAAAATTCATAGATGAAAATTCAGCTCATGACCTCAGTGTTAGTGCTCGTGGTAGCTGCAGTATAAGTAAAGCATATGCCAGTTTTGTCCATGGAAAACACTTTTGCTATTGAATAGGCGTTGATGCTGTCAGTCACATCCCTAGATTGTGTTTTTTAGCTCTGTAATTTCCTAGTGTATGTACACTGTCTTGCTGCTAGTATGTCAGGTGTTGGAAAGATTGTTTGTGTCTGTCATACAGACAAATCTGCCTTTGTAAATTGGTGTCACTGTGTGTGCGCATGTGTGTTTAAATGTATGTGTGTGTTCAGCGCCGGACCACAGTGTAGACTGTCGCGTAAAACATTTGTAGTCATGAGGAGTGTGTGTGTGTCTTGCAGCCATGTGTTGATGTTTGGTGTGATTGGGATTTCTCTGCACGGCCGCGGGAGTGTCAACATATTCGCATGCTGCACTCTATCGAGGCTCTGCGAGGTTAAGAGTGCAGCACACGAGTTCAGAATCATTTCAGATGAGGCACGCAAGCTTGCACACAAGTTCCCTCGGCTGAGAATATAAATTTGTATCTCTGAGCTGAATTTTACATTTGAATTTCACACGCAATTACACTTACAACAGACGATATTTTACGTCAAATGTAATGGAAAAAATTATGTTTATAGATTCGGAGCATCGTTTCCTAAAAGCATCTTTGGGCTAAGATAGTCGTAAAATCCATTTTAGGAGCGTTTTTAAGATTAAGAGATGTTCCCCAAAGGCATCGTAATGCAAGATGCTCTTTGGAAGTGATCATAGATTAACGAGTGCTTCTATCCAGCTGCAGAAGGCAAAGAGCATTTTAAGAAGCTCCAGAATCTAAGTAAGAAAGAAAGAAAGAAAAAAAAAACATATGTTGGATTGAAGTTTTTATTGCTAGTGTTCATTTTGAAGCCTACTCTTTTATCATGAGCACTGATGTTCCCTTTTAAGTGCAAAAATAAGTCATGATGTTTCAATTAGAAAGTAAGACAATAAAACTGAACACACACACAACCACACACACACACACACACACACACACACACACACACACACACACACACACACAAATAAATCATTGAATTTCAGCCATCATTGCCTTCCTCTCTCCTAATATATTAATCTCTTCTGGCTCAAATGTCACTTTCAAAATGTTATGTTTTCAGTTCCCATATCTTGTCATTTCTCTATGTTGTCTGACACATGCTTATCTACTACAGAAGTGATGACAGGATGACATTCACAACAGATAAGGTGTGTAGTCTTTATGTAGCGTTCGAGAACCATACCGCTTGATTTTAGTCTTAATCTGTCAAAGCTGGAACCGTTTGGTTGTTCCCCATGAGAGATGTCAGCTTTTGTGTTTTTTCTCCTCTCACTGCTTTGAAGTGGGCGGTCTCAGCTAGAAAAAAGTGACCTCACATCTGTACGCCAATCACAGTTTAGAGCACTGAGCGTTTAAATCAGTTATTAGTTTAAAAAAAATTGAAAAAAGTTATCTTTGATTTGTTTTGTTTTTTTAGTTAAAGATAGTTAATGATATAGAGAAATGCTTTCGAACTGAAGCAACGTTTTGCTCAAGCTGCAGGTAAATCAATCACCACCCAGAAACACATATCATAAAAGGCAGGAATCTGAAAGTTCCTACTTCTGACTGAACATTAAGCTTCATTTTAATCTTGAACAATTTGAAACATAAAACTTTTCTTTCTATTGTTTGCAGCATCTATGCTCCGTGATTTATGGATTTTAATATATGGCTCAGCTCATAGACAATTTAATACGCCACGGTACTTTAAAGAGCATTCATCATGGTCTTTGACACCACAGACAGCTGATGTTAATAAGCGGCACGTGCATCAAAGTGTGTTCACAGGTGTAGGAGAGAACATCTGCATTTGTTAAGCCTTTTGTGTTTCTCCAGAGGGAGGATGTGTGAAGTCTGATAAATGTCCTCAAGTGATGTTGCTTGAGTCAATGTCGGCTGGGGCTGAACACTACAAGTTCTGGAGGGGTGGAGTTAGGAAGAAGTGAGCTTACCAGACCTGCTCTCCTCCTCTCTGCTGGAGACTGGAAGCTACATTAAATGCTACCAGATTCACACACCTGACCAAAGTGTTGGTGGTCAGGTTGCACTTTGGGTAATGTAGATGCCAGATTTTGACAAGGAAGAAGAATGCATGGAATTAAAAAAAAAAAAAAAAAGATGATATCTTTTGATCCTGAGTCTGACAGTGTTATAGGAGTGCATGGATAAATTGGTGGAGTACTCTTTTAAGTACTCCTTAGGGACATGTGTGTAGGAATATCAGAGCGTTCAAAGAAAGACTATTACAAAAAATACTCTGAACTCTGAGCAGTTGATATTGTGAAATGGAGCCCAAGTCAGGATCATATCACACAAGGTCGAGCAGGAAAGAACATCATGGCTCAAAATCAGATAAACAACATTAATAAGCTCATTTTTTTATAACACTTCTGCCAATTTGTGTGTATCTCATACTGTATATATCAAAGCAGCTTGATAAATCAAAGCCGGAGCTCCCTCTCCGTGTAAGTTCAATCCATCCTGCTGTGTCTAGGAGTAGATCAGTCTTTTCTAAGCAGGGGGATATGGCTGGATGCCACGGATGCTAATAAAAGTTACAATAGATGAAAAAGGTCAAATGGTTGATCCCATTACCCTTCATAAGGAAAATGACAGTGATGGAATCAGAGCAGCGAGGTAGCACTATGAACTGCGGAGGCTTTGCCTGTTAATAGGACCTTAAATCACTTTATGATCTACATTATTTAACAAGCCTTCATCTTTTGATGCAGTTATGTATCAGCTGATATAAATTTACATCACAGTCTTCGCGTTTGATGCCCTTGACATTGAACAGCTAAGAGTAGTCTGCTGTAGCCGTCCCATGTGTAAATGACATTCTCCGAAGCTGATAAGACAGAAAGTCAATATTATCATCATTTCAATGTTGCAGGTATGAATCCCAGACACCTTATCAGAAGTTCACCCAGGTAATTGTAAATGTCACTGGTTTCGCTGTGGCTTCTTAGCTGTGCACTCTCGAGAACCCGTTTTCCAGCTACCTCCGCTCATTCTCCCCGCTGACTTCCACCTGCAAACATGTATAATTATCACCTCTGCTTCCCCATGAAGCCTAGACAACATACACACTTGCACGTTGTTCATCATAGGGGCAAGGATGGATGACAACACACTCCTGACGCACCCATTTATCTGGCATCTCATCGCCGAGTTGCAATATTGCTCTGACAAGGAGACCACGATTGCTTGAGCACGAGGGGGAAGGAGGGAGGAAGCAGGGATAGAACGAGGGGAAAACAGCAGCTTTAATATGGCAACTGATAAGAGAAGTGAGTGAATACAACCTGCGTTAGCCCCTCAACCTGATCTCCCTATCTCCAATTTCCTTTTTTTCTCATTTTCCTCTACCCATCCCCCCCCCCCCCCCCCCCCCCCCCCCCCCCCCCCCCCCC